>JARBWK010000003.1:177387346-177455381 GCA_030556195.1 Anolis apletophallus | reverse complement strand
AGGTTGATTCCTTCAGGGTGGTTCTACACAGGCACATAATGTTTTGTAATGGCTGTGGGGACACGATTCTGGTTTCTGCATGGGGATCTGGGATGGCTGTCCCCACTGGCCCAACACAGGGGAAATTATGGAGCCAGTTCCAGAGGTTTCCCTGTGTTTTTTTGTAACCTAGATCAGTGTTTCCCAACCAGTGTGCCAGGGCACACTAGCGTGCCATGCGCGATCATCAGGTGTGCCGTGGAAATTGAAACCTCCCGGGGGAGGCTAGTGTGATGAAATATAAAAACCCTAAGAAACCTACCTCGATAAAGGCACAAAATTACAAACACCCCCCTCCCCACCTGTTGTCTACTTGGTCTCTCCGTCTCCATGCATTGGGAAGGCCTGCCTCCCTTTCCCCAAGTAGAGACCTCCTCTTGCCTCCTGGGGGTTCTGTGTGGGAACATTTGGCCTAGTTCTATCATTGGTGGGTTCGGGAATGCTCTTTGATTGTAGGGGAACTATAAATCCCAACAACTACAACTCCCAAATGTCAAGGTCTATTTCCCCTGAACTCTATCTGTGTTCATATTTAGGCATATTGAGTATTCACATGCCAAGTTTGGTCCTGATCCATCATTGTTTGAGTCCACAGTGCTCTCTGGATATAGGTGAACTACAACTCCAAAACCCAAGGTCAATGCCCACCAAACTCTTATAGGATTTTCTCTTGGTTATGGGAGTTCTGTGCGGGAAGTTTGTGTCTTTCTGCCATTCCTGCCAGGATATCTATGCTGAGTTCATCGAAACAGGCCCAGGTTTCATACAGAGTGTATAAATACATTTAAAAACATATTAACTCTATGTATTACTGTGTTAGAGTGTCATTTTGTGTCATTTT
Organism: Anolis apletophallus; assembly: GCA_030556195.1. Lineage (NCBI taxonomy): Eukaryota > Metazoa > Chordata > Lepidosauria > Squamata > Anolidae > Anolis > Anolis apletophallus. The sequence continues at coordinate 177,454,501 of JARBWK010000003.1, read as the reverse complement.
GGTTGGTGATGCGCCCCAGGATTTGTACATGTAAAAAGTGTGCCGCGGCTCAAAAAAGGTTGGGAAACACTGACCTAGATTGTAACCTCATTAAGCAGCTTGCCTCAGGTTTATATGTATAAGCCTGTGTGCCTTGTGTGGATGCATGCAAACTAATGCAACTCTAAATTGCATTGTATGGAAGTTTAGAACCACCATCAGTCTGTGGATGCATCAACTCTTTTCAAGCATTCAATGACTGCAAACATAGATGAATGGCTATCCTATCTTTTTATATATATATATCTAATACTAGAAAAAAAACTTTAAAAAAAGAACTACAGTAGTTTCCCCTGTATCTGCAGGACATTAGTTCCTGAACGTGTAGTGGAAAGTGTTGATTATCCATGTGCATAGCATCCTCCACAAATTAAGATTTTGCCATGTGAATGTGACCTGCAAATAACCCTTGGTTCTTGGTAGTGAGACCTATGCAAGCTATAAATGTTGCAACACAAGGTTTACCAGTGTGGCTCTATTATGGCTATTTAAAAAGCTCCATTGGCTGCCATTCATCTTCCGGTCCCAATTCAAGGTGCAGGTTATCACCTCTAAAGCCCTGAATGGTTTGGGACCCACCTAACTTCGTGATCTCCTACCATCAACCTGAAAAATCTCTTCAATCCTCAGGGGAGGCCCTCCTTTCGCCCCTTCCTCCATCACAAGTATGACTTGTGGGAACGAGGGAGAGAGTCTTCTCCACTGTGGTCCCTCAGCTTTGGAACTCGCTACCTGGGGAGATTAGGCAAGCCTTTAAGAAAGATCTAGCAGCCTTTAAGAAAGATCTAAAAACTTTGCTCTTCCAATGTGCCTTTGGAGAGTGACCATATATTCCTTTTCTATCTGTTCCACCTATAGTGTGGTTTTCATAATGCACCCCCCCCCCCCAAGGGATGAACAGTGGAACAGATAAATGGTCACCAGGGGTTTTTTTTCATGTCAGAAGCAACTTGAGAAACTGCAAGTCGCTTCTGGTATGAGAGAATCAGCCATCTTCAAGGACATTGCCTAGGAGACACCCAGATATTTTACCATCCTGTAGGAGACTTCTCACATGTCCCTGCATGGGAAGCTGGAGCTGAAAGATGGGAGCTCATCCCGTCCCATGGATTCGAACCAGCAACCTTCAGGCCAGCACAAGGGTTTAACCCATAGAATGTATAAATGGAAAATTGCCATCTCCATGAATGAAGGAAGTATTCACATGGATGAAATCACAGATTTTCAAGGTACACATAATAACATGGATTTAATGTATTTATTTTCTTTTCCCCCCAGAGATATCCATAGAATTGTAGAATCTTGGAGTCTCAAGAGTCCAACTGGCCATTAAAATCCTCTAACATGCAAGGACACACAACTAAAGCACTCTTGAAAGACACCCATTCAGAGGCGCCACCATCCTTTTAATAAGAATGAGTGCATTCTGCCCCAGTTTCTTTAAACATTTCTGCAGGCAAATCATTTTTCATATAATTTAAGGGATATTAAAAAGAAAGATTGTCTAATAAGCTTTTATTCTAGGCACACACTTTTATTTCTCCATACCATTGCCACAGTGACAGTGTTTTAATCAAGCATGCAACATGACAGTGGACAAAGACAGGTAGGTGTAGACCGAAAGCAGCAATGTCTTTATCGTGCTACATTCAATTTTCGTAAAACCTGCATGTTGCTCCAAATGTTCCCTGTATTTAATTTATGAGCTAGCTCACAGAAAACTGCCAGAGAGTGTGGGATATCTTTTCAGAGCTCTTTGGCAGGAAACCAGAAAGAGTTCTCACTTCTAAGTAGAACTGTGTGTCTTGCAAGCAAAACATATTGGTACAAAACTTCAAACTGGATCACTAGTTTTAGTTTAGTGTAAGGGATGCCAATTAATTTCTAAAAACTTAGGCTTGAAGTGGGGGGGGGGGGGCTCATAATGGTCCACCTCAGAGGAAAAGCAAATTTCACAATAGTAATTATTTTTTCCTGTTGATCAAAATTCAAACATTTTCCTTCTCTATACACTACTGGTGTTGCTGCCATCTCTGGACCTCTTTTCCCTAGAGAAAACATACTCCAAACCTCGCACTGGCAGGGCACTTCCACACAGCCATATAACGCAGAATATCAAGGCAGAAAATCCCACAATATCTGCTTTGAACTGGGTTATTTGAGTCCACACTGCCATATATTCCAGTTCAAAGCAGAAAATGTGGGATTTTTTTCAGCTGTGTGAAAGGGGCCACAGTCTTCATGATGAACAAATACTTTTAGTAAGCCTGTTGCTTTTAAGCTGACTTTGCTCTCAACAAAAGGCACCTCTACATTGACAATCCAGCTTGGAACCCATTTGGGAAGAACCATTTTCACTGTGCTGGTGATTACACTGACAGATTTTGAACTGGTTTCAGGCCAGGTGGGTAATTACATCAAACACAGAACCTGGCCTCAAATTGCTGTGTTGTTCTTTTCCCTGGTTTCCAGGAGAGATGCATATCAGCGCTCTAGAGCAGTGTTTCCCAACCAGTGTGCCGGGGCACACTAGTGTGCCGTGAGCGATCATCAGGTGTGCCGTGGGAAATTGGAACCTCCAGGGGGGGGGGGGTGAGAGAGTCTAGTGTGTTGAAGTAAAAACCCAAGAAACCTACCTCGATAAAGGCACAAAATTACAAACACCCCTTCCCCACCCGTTGCCTACTTGGTCTCTCCCTCTCCATGCATTGGGAAGGCCCGCCTCCCTTTCCCCAAGTAGAGACCTCCTCTTGCCTCCTGGGGCTTCTGCGTGGGAAGTTTGGCCCAATTCTATCATTGGTGGGGTTCAGAATGCTCTTTGATTGTAGGGGAACTATAAATCCCAGCAACTACAACTCCCAAATGTCAAGGTCTATTTCCCCTGAACTCCATCTGCATTCATATTTGGGCATATTGAGTATTCATGCCAAGTTTGGTCCTGATCCAACATTGTTTCAGTCCACAGTGCTCTCTGGATATAGGTGAACTACAACTCCAAAACTCAAGGTCAATGCCCACCAAACTCTTATAGCATTTTCTCTTGGTTACGGAAGTTCTGTGTGGGAAGTTTGTGTCTTTCTGCCATTCCTGCCAAAATATCTATGTTGAGTTCATCGAAACAGGCCCAGGTTTCACACTGAGTGAATAAATATATTTTAAAAACATATTAACTATATGTATTACTGTATTAGAGTGTCATTTTGTGTCATTTTGGTTGGTGGTGTGCCCCAGGATTTTGCAAATGTAAAAAGTGTGCCGCGGCTCAAAAAAGGTTGGGAAACACTGCTCTAGAGACATATAAAGGTGAAAAAATGGGAAAGTGACAGGTAGGAATAAAGGTAATGAGTTACTCTTTTCAACAGCCCTTGTTCTGGAGACTAAAGCTTTTGGGACAGTGCAATAAGGCAATAATAGAAAACCCACTCCGCTGGCCAGAGCCAGCATGATGTTTTGAGATGGTTTTAAACAATATGATTTTAAAGTAGATGTAACTGATGTTAGTGTTTATGTATATCTATAGTTATTTTATGTTATATATACTGAATGCTTCCCATATATGCTCCTCCCTGAGTCCCCTTCAGCGTGAGAAGGGCAAAATATAAATGTTTCATATAAATAAATACATAAAATCTGTGTCAATGGTGGCAGGTGTCTATCATGCACCTGCGTTTTGTGGAGTAGATTTTGTGCTGGATCTGGGATTTTACAGTGGCATCTGCTACAAAGCATTAAACAGCTGCACATGGACTTTCCTGTGACTTTTTAATGCATTGTATGCTCCTGGTGGCACAGCAGGTTAAACCACTGAGTTACTGAACTTACTGACCAAAAGGTCAGGGGTCCGAATCTGGGGAGTGGGGTGAGCTCCTGCTGTTAGCCCCAGCTTCTGCCAACCTAACAGTTTGAAAGCATGCAAATATGAGTAGATCAATAGATACCACTTCAGCGGGAAGGTAACAGCACTGCATGCAATCATGTTGACCACATGGACAACACCAGCTCTTTGGCTTAGAAATTGAGATGAGCGCCACTCCCCAGACATGACAAGACTTAATATCAAGGAAAACTTTCACCTTTTTACTCTTAAATGTGCAGTGTAGCACACATTTGTGGCTTGCATTTTGTGGTTTCGAGTCATCTCAAAGCTCCACTATAGTGTCAGTAGAGATTGGGGGAATTGGGGGAGTTCTTTGGAATTTGTGTATCCAAGGGATTCACAGCCATGTGGACAGCTGGATCAGGTTTGTCTTGGGCCACTTAATTTTCAGCATGGGCACTGACACCATTACCCTTTTCTTAATTGTTATTAAAAAGAGGACGAGACTTAACAATGTTCCATGATCTACTACACTAAATTTTCTCATAGGTTCCTACCTGCCAAATCCAAGGAAACTGAAGAATGAAAAATGCAGATATGATTATCTCTGAATATCTGTTAAGCAAAACATAAAAAAATATAATGAAATGTACAACTAGAAATACATTGGGATTCAATGGTGCAAATTAAAACACAGAAGGTGGGAATCAAAGGGCACACTTCATATGACTGTTTCTCTCAGCAAAGGTACAGGAAATCCCTGTGCCTTGAAGCAAGCAGTAGATTCTACCACAGAGAATGATGAGACCACCAGCTTGACTTGACTGGGGACTTAATCACATCAGCCTGCTGTCTCACCAAAATTGCATTAGTTAAGGGAACAGAAACAATCTGGGATAGGGACAATCCATTATCACACTGAATGAAAACATCCCAGGATAGGGATGTTAATTATCGCATTGAATGGAAACATCCTGGGATAGGTAACTTCATTATCACATGTCTCCACAGTAGTGCTATGGTGCTGGTTTGGGGATCAACAGTCTCACATTCTCTCTTCTATATCATCTCAATAATCATGCCTTTCTCCACTATGTCCTATCAAGCATACCTTTTGGTGGGTTGTTTACTGCAATTTTGCAGTTCTGGCTATACAAATGGGGCGAGGAGAAAAAGGAAAATTGCCTGCTTGGGAATAGTAATATGCCATATATTCCGGTGACTGCTGATATATGGTAACTGCCGCAGAAGGAAACTATTGCACAGACAGCAATATCAGTAGTCATTAACAGAGTTTATCTATCAATGGAAAGGTATGCTACAGTAACAAATGGGAGCAGAATGCACATGTCATGCGAAAAGTAACAGCAAAGCATCCTAGTACCCTGGTGTAATTCCACTTTTCCAGCCTTGTGTGATAAAGTCCTAGGCCTCTTCCTCCTCAAACTTTCCTTTCTCTTTCAACAGCCAACTTTTAACTCACAGTGTGGTTTATCAGACAAGAGTGAACAATTAAAGAGACAAAGTACTGAAAAATACATAACAAAGGCCCTGCAAATGGGCACCAAGAGCTCCTGGAAAGAAGCTGGCACTTGTTAATGATGAACATGTTTTTGGTTAATTTTTAATGGGCCACAGCTAAAGTGATGGATCTAAGATGCAGGATGGTGTCAGCTGGGGAGCACTCCTGTTTAGGGAGGAGACCTCCTCATTCGATTTGACAGCCCCTGCTTCCCTGTGCAGTTATTCTCAAGTTTGTTTCTCCAACTCAACAAGCTTTTAAGGGACACAGCTAAAATGGGATTTTGAGGTTTCTGTCACTCCTGATCCAAGATAAATCAGCTCAAGAGCTCCAAGGAAACTCTGATAGAAGGGAACATTTCCTTGAGCACATGTTTTCAAGAACTTCTTATTCATCTGAAAAAGCTGTTTATCTATCCAGACACAAAAGCAAAAACTCACACCTTTAATTCCTCCAATATGACTTATTTTCACTTGGATTATGCTGAAGCACTAGATCTTTTCTCAGTCTGTTATAAAAGTTCTGAACTTGCCATCTTAAAAATGGTGTAGTGATTTGTGTGGGTGATTTGCCATAAACCAATTAGCATTCAATTGTAACAACAACAACAACAACAACAACAACACAACACATACATAATTTCTTCAATGTTATTGCTAAAATGAAGCAAGCTGAGTTGTGAAATTCTGGGGAGCAAGATTTTGTACCATGTTTTGTGTAGAAAGATTTTGTATTCCAGTGACTTCCCATATTCGGAACTTATTCCCAGGTTCAAAATTATCTGAGTGTAGATGTATGTCTTTTATACCTGGCTCCAGCCCAGTTACTAAATCTCAGTTTCTGGCAAAACAAACACAACCAAAGTAGATCACACAAGCCTGGACTCTTCTAAAACACCATAACTATTCAATGTTGCTTGGGCTGTGCTGCTTTCTCTATGCTTGCCTAATTCCTTTGAATCCACATATTCCTGGATGCTGTAGTTCCAGTTAGGAGAATTGGTTTCCCATCCATGGAAATGTAACATCATCTGATTACAATACCTATTGTCGTTATTCTTTGCTGTCTTTTTTAGAAAATCTCTTCGGATCCAAGTCCTTTGCTTTTCTTCGTGAACAAAGATTCAGGAAGAACTCATCCCACACTTTCTACAAGCACGTTGATGATTCGGAGGTTGGGTGTGTCCTTCGAGCCTGTTCAGTGGACCTTTCTGGTGGAGTGCAGCATGCACAGAACTGGCCTCACCCTTTAAACCAAAGGTTCATCTGCCGGGGCCTAGCAAGCTAAGGACGGTGGCAGCGAGGTCCTCGGGTCATAGGTTTGGTTCAAGTTACTTTCTTTTAGATGGTTGACCTTACAGGGTTAAATGAGCACCTTCTGCCCAGGTTTGAAATCAGAGCTTTCCTACTCCTAGGATGGTTGCCAAAAGGCTAGAGAGCCCATCCTGCCCTTTGATGCTTTTTGTCAGACCCTTCAGTTGTGACCTGTCTGGCATGGGAGGCCCTACCGGTGGCTACTATGCCACCGCCAGCATAGCTCACAACTTCATCAGGGTGCACAAGCCTCTGCCCACGACAAGGGGGCACCAATGGGGAGGCTGGATCCAACTAGCTCTACTTAAAAAGAAAAGCATGTTTTCTATATTGCCGTTATGGATTTATAATAAAGGAAAATTAGCATGATATAGCCATGCTGTTATAACATCATAGCATGATGGTGATGATGGTGATGTTTATATCCCCCCCCTTTTTTTAAAAAAAAAATCCACAATTCATTAGTCCAGCTTTTGCTTCAGCCTCATTTCACAATATTGGTGTTCTCCAGGCATTGTTGCATTGGAAGGCCATTGAAAACGTGGAGGGGACATTGTAAGGTGGGGGGAAAAGACAAGTGGAAGAGGAAAAGGAGGAGGTAAGTGCTGCTGCTTTTTCTCTCTGGCTTAGATTTAAAGTCTGTCTTCTTAAAAGCCTGCCTGATCGGCAAGGTTTCAGCCTGCTGCTGGAAGGACAGCAGGGAAAGGACCATTCTGTCTTGCATTAATGGCTTACTTTTCCTACAACTTTTCAGTAAGCTGTTCAGGTGCAGATATCTCATAATGCTTGATCTATCAGTGGGAGTGGGTGTGGACAGGGCCAGTTTCTACTATCACCCCCCTCAAAGATTCCCCAGGAAATGTGTGGCAGAGAAGCCCTAAACCATTTCTGGTGTACAGGTAGGAAAGATCATAATGTTATCTCATTATGATGATATTGCATGCCCTACCATCATACTGGTTTGCCATCATAGTGCTAATACGACTACATAAAAATTTAGACAAGCCAATCACAAAGACTATTGAAGGTCTTGGGATTTCAGCACCAAAACCTGAAAGCTAGTGGGGGTCTTGGTAATGTTACAAAGATGAAGCCACAAGGTACAGCTCCTGCGATGTCATGAAGTAGTATAAATTAAGCATCAAACACAGTTTCACAGAATATGCTATTTAACCAAAAATTACCAGGTTTTTAAAAAATGGGTATCACATAAAGGGTTGAGGACCCCCGCCTCCCAGGATACCAAAATCTGTGGATGCTCAAGTTCCATTATATACAATGTCTCATAGCAAAATATATAAATGCCCAAATCAAGGGGGGGGGGGTGTTTCTAATTCTTTATTGGATACTTTCAAGCTACTTTTTCATCATAAGCAACAATATATCCTGTAATAAATTATGCACAAAGTCATCAGATTTGAACATGAAAAGATGGACTTTCTGAACTTGTTTGTTTGTTTTCCTGTCGATTTACCAGTTTGTTTATAAGGGGAGGGGATGTTGGTCATGCTCCATCTGATTTCAACGGTGAGGTCCTCAGAGCAGAGTCCTAGTCAAGCACAGGATGGCCATGAATAATAATGAGCAACAAAAAGGAATAGAATAGTGAAATGTTACTTCTCATGTACCTGAGCCAGCCTTGATCTTGACAAGAACACCCAGCTTGATTTTTTGTAGATGGCACAATTTATTGCAACCAAGGAAAGTTGCATATAACCTTGTCATGCATCTGCAGGTGGCTCAGTGTGGGTCTACCACACCATTTCATAATAAATGAAGCAAGGAGAAAGATTCCTTTTCTAAATAATGAGTGACTGTAAATTCAGGATCAGCAAAGCTGTGTGTGTTGTTGCAGGAAAGATACTGCTATTTTTGAAGGATTTGGAAAGACACTGTCCTCTTGGTTATTTTTTTCTTCTTCCTATATGATCAAGGTTATGGGAAAGTCAATAAACTCTCATTGGATGGAGCATATGAGGCCTGAGTCCATTTAATGGTCCACCACTGAAAAGGAGATGATCCGAAAGGAATGTGGTGTGTCATTAGGCAATATGTTATTAATTAGCTTAATGGGTGCAAACAATAGGATTAGTTCAAAGTATACAATGGTTAATGTATTGTTAAAGGCTTCCATAGCTGGAATCACTAGGTTATTGTAGGTTTTTCGGGCTGTATGGCCATGTTCTAGAAGCATTCTCTCCTGACATTTCACCTGCATCTGTGGCAAGCATCCTCAGAGGTTGTGAGGTTTGTTGGCATGTGTCTTGGAACAGCTTCTCCCCATACAATGGTGGTTGCTTGGGGATGATATCCATTTCAATAGGTGAGGCTAGCTTGAGCCATGGAAGCCAAGCCATTCCCGACAATATCTTTAATAATATTTAAAAAGTCATGTAGTCAACCCATTAGCTTTTATGCAAATTCATTTTGTGCTCTCCTCACATCTCCCAGTTCATTGTAAAGTGGTTATGGAAATTAGAGGAAGGGGGGTTGGGTGTGATCAGACAGCATTCTAGAGGCAATTCATGCAAAAGGTTACTATAAGGCAAAAGGTGCTTGTGCTTGCGATATTTATTTATTTATTTATTTATTAGTCGATTTTATATTCCGCTCCTCCCAGCAGGCTCGGGGCGGATCACAACAAAGATAAAATGTACAATACAAATGTACAGCGATAAAACAATAAAACACAGTCATAATCCATAGCCAACTGATTACAAGTCATCGGTCTTGGGTTCGAGTGTTGTTGAGCTTCTTCGTTCGGATCAGCCGAAGGCTGTTCTAAAAAGGACAGTCTTACAGGCTCTTCGGAAAGGACCAAGTTCATGTATTGCCCGGACATGGTTGGGTAGCGAATTCCAGGACATGGGAGCCACAAATGAAAAGGCCTGTTGTCTTGTACTGGACAGGTGGCAGGAGCGGGGTGATGGAACGACCAACAGGTTCTGCTCTTCCGAGCGCAGTGGTCTCGGGGGAACATACGGGGTAAGGCGGTCCCTTAGCCGAGTTGTGTCTCCTCGTAATTCTGTAATTTTATAATTTCTCAATATCACAATTATTTTAAAAAGACGTGTTTATTTTACAAAGATCCAATCACCAGATTTCTTCCAGCTCCACACCTATTGGTAAGGCTTTACTTACCACCTTTCTGATTCTGCCAGCTAGACTCTCTCCCCAGCCTATGCTGGTGAGGACCGTATTTATTTTTACATCACAAATTGGAAATCCTAATAGTCTTAGGTTGTATATAACGGGATTAACTTGGCTATAAAACAGGGAATGAATCTTGTAATAGGGTCACAAACATTTCTCATTTGGTCTACTTGAAAAATCAGTCATGTTCTGACCACAATCTCAGCTGAGGTGGAAAATGGTTACCAAAAACCTGAAGGGGGGAATAATGTCACAGAAGCCAAAAATAAGTGAGCCTACTTAGGGAAAGAACCTAATTTAAAAAATCGACTGCACAGCTCAGTTTCATGACATAACATGTCACTTAGCAATAATTTTATCCTTTTCCTCCTTTTCACCCACAGACCAACTTTTTTTGTAATATAAAAGTCTGATAAGTAACAGAAACTTTGATAATCTACACAGCCCGCAGCACGTTCTGAGCACCTGCTTCTCCGTGTGCTAGGACTCCAGTGAAGAGAAGTGGGGCCCACAAAATCCGCCTCCACCACCTCCTTTGACCATTGCTTTATGAATGCCACCTGGGTGTTTGCTCCAAACCAGGCACCCAAGTGAGATGGCTTGCACCTGCTACTGATGCAAAATCATATGAAAACAGTCTCACAGGGGAATCATTATTCCTCTATCATTAATGTGATATTTAATGATTTTATTGAATAGAAAAAAATATTTTAAATTACCTTACTATGATGATGCTGCTGCCATGGTTACCGTTTCCAGATAGCCAACACTAGCAGAAAAATTGCAGCCCCAGGAGAGTGTTGAGCCTGCGAGCAATGCCAGCCTTGGACACTGTCAATCCCTGTGTTAGTCAGCAGGCTGGGGATTCTTAACCTATGGCCCATGGGTGCTGGCGATCCATGGATGGGCTTCAGAGGATTCCATGGACTGAATTTAATTTCCTTCATGTTATATTGAAAATTCAGGGGCCCCGGTGGCACAGTAAGTTAAAGTGCTGAGCTGTTGACTTGGTGACCGAAAGGTCACCAGTTTGAATTTGAGGATCGGCATGCACTCCTGCTTCTGCCAACCTAGCAGTTTGAAAACATATAAATGTGGGTAGAGCAATAGGTACCGCTCTGGCGGGAAGGTAATGGCAGTCCATGAAGTCATGCCAGCCACATTACCTTGGAGGTGTCTATGGACAACGCCAGCTCTTTGGCTTAGCAATGTAGATGAGCACCAACCCCCAGAGTTGGACACAACTGTACATAATCTCAAGGGAAACCTTTACCTTTTATATTGAAAATTGAGTTCATGTGTTGCTGAATTGCTGACCTAAAGGTTGGCTGACTGCTGACCTGAAAGTTGGCAGTCTGAATCCACGAGAAGGGAGAGCTCTCATCTGTCAGCTCCAGTTCCTGCCAAACTTGCCGTTCAAAAACATGCAAATGTGAGTAGATTAAGAGGTAACACTTCAGCAGAAAAAGGCCAGAGATGTTCCATGCAATCTTGCCAGTCACACAACCAGGAGGTGACAACACAGGCTCCTCAGCTTGAAAACGGAGGAAAGAACCTCCCCAGAGCCAAAGATGAGCACCGCTTCCAGAAGCCTGAAATGAAAGGAGAAGCCTCTGCCTTTGTTTGTGTTTGTGTGTCTCATTATATATAACTGTAAAGTCATTGAATGCTTGCCTATGTATGTAAATGCTGTAATCCTCTCTGAGTCCCCTAGGAGAGAAGGACGGAATATAAAGTGCATTATTATTATTATTAAAATGAAATGATGCCTTTATTGTTGATAAAGAGATTAATTATACATAACATAGTCACCTCCAAGTTTTACATGGAGTTACCAAAGTCCTGTTTGAGCCAATAAAATCAACCTAAATAGTTTGTCAAATCTAATGCAATCAGTTTCTGTGCAGACCAACTTTCCCCAGTAAGCATGAAACTGGAACTCCCAGACCAGAAAAGTTTGCTATAGATGAATTTAGTTTATGTATCCTCAAAACAAAGATAAGTTGCCAACTTCTAATTCATATTCAAGCAGCAACTTCCCATATCTGTCCTGGGACTTGCCCCTTCACTCATACAAATTCTGCTCATGATGTAAAAATAAGCTCTGGCCCGACTCTGGGTAGACCTTTTGTGACATTAATCCTTAAGCGCAGGCAATTGCCATGAAATAAAATTGCAATAATGATGTCTCTGTTGTCTGACACATGAAATGTTAACGAAAGCTTACAGTACCCATTTTATTACGCTAGTTTGCGGCAATACATTTTGAGTCCTAATCACTTACCAAGGCTCTGCGAATAAATGCAATAATTGTGGTAAAACGAATAATGCAACCATTATTGGGAACATTAATATTTCAGCATCCCTAGAGAAGAAGGGGGAAGAGCTCAAAAAGACAATGCTGATGAGCCTTTGGTTCCAAGGCTATAAAAAGATGAAAAAGGAATTGTCGGATTCCAAAGAATTGCCCAACTGATTCCACAAACTCAAAGGGGCTATAGATATGTGTTACCCAAACAGCAACTTTTGATTTCCACTGCCATTTACTAAGCACTCAAGGAAACAGAGGAGGATTTCTAACATTGCTTGCCATATGGCACATGCTCAAAACTAAGCTCTTGGCTATTCCTACGTAAGAAACTCTTCAGATCCTTCAGTTTTCAGTAGAACCTTACCAACATGTTTATTGGTTTGCTTTCCTAAGGGGATTGCTGCAGAAAAAAGATTAATAAATGAAAACAGGGATTCTTTCCCATAAGAAGGAAATTGTTCGTCACAAGGCAGGTTTTGCATCCAAATTGCATTTGCGGCAACTAGGATAGGCCATACCAATCTACTTTTGTCTGATTATCAACAAGAAACACTGTAGATAAAAAGAATTACATGTTTTGGTGGCAGTTTCTATGCTGTTGGCTTTAAAGCCCTTATCACACAACTCCTTTATACTGCATTATTTCCTTTGAAATCAGCTCCAGCCAGTCTTGGGAGGGTAACTGATTGTTGATGCCGTCTATTGCATTCTTGCGGCATTTGTGCTTTAAGAGCCTTATTTGCACATTTTCCCATCTGAATTAATGGTGTAATTACCCTCTTCTGTGCTTCAGTCCTCAAGTCATGATTAGTTTGTTTAATTTTTTAAAACTTGTAGTCATAATAGCACTACAATGGCAAAACTATGAAGGTACGATGTGCTTTAATGTTATAACAAAACAGCAACCCCCCCCCCCCCCCCCAACAAAGAAATCAGAAGAGGGAGTGAAAAGAGTTTAAACATACTAGAAATTTCATCTGACTCTCTTGACCACCAGAAATGGTCTGCATCTTCTCTACCAGAGATTTCATTGGGAATCCTCAAAAAAGGGATAACCTGATCACAACCACATCATGCCAACTAATATATTGTTCATGGACTAAAAGTGTTATGAGATTTCTGCATCCAAACTGGTGATTGAATCATTGCAGAGGGGAAAAAAGATTGGGGGGGGGCATGTTCAGAAATTATCTCCAGTGTGCAAAAAAAAAGACACACATTCTCATTGACCCTGCATGTCATGGACAGCTCTGACAGCGAGGGTGAGGATTTGTTAGAAGAGCCAGTGATGGCTTTGGAGACCAGCAGCTCTTCCAGAGGACCTTATCCCACACCACCACCACACCTCATTTTAAAACAGTTTTAAGCCATTCGGACTATGAAAAGTGACGGAGCCCATCCCACGATGCAGGGGGACTTCCTGTCTGCACTCATGATTCAGTAGTCAACTGTCATAAACAATCCAAAAAAAGGAGGGGAGAGAAGATGGTCTGAGCTCATCTTCCGAACTCAGGAACTAGGACACTCCATTTCAAAAGTAAAAAAAACATGTAGGATAAGAGCTGTCAAAATTGCCTGCATTGAATTGAATCTATGACATGGGCAAATGGGCAGTCCTATGGGCGGAACGCTAACCAGCAGTGAGGTTGTATTACTTGCTATGGCTGGTGTGTGCTTTAACACTAAGCTGACCCTCTTAGATTATCCATGCCAACCCCAAAACTGACCCTCAGACTATCCTTTCCCGTACCTTAGATAGTAGGTAAATTTTGTTTTTTATTAAAATGTAAATTGAGTAATATTCTAATTAAAAATTATACAAAAAATATATTATATTATAAAAAACAAAAAAACACTAAGCTCTAAGGACTTCGCTCTGTGTTATTCATATGTTATATTCAAGACTTTGTTTAAATATTGTGTTAATAGTTTAACTGGAACTTGGCAAAACAGTGCAACACAATGACTGGAGACTAAAAACAAGACAAAACTAAGGCAAAAGAGGGACTAATGCATTGCTGTAGCAGTAAAACAGCATGACACAATAATACCATAGGTCTGCCCCACTTCACTTCAACCTGAAATCAGTATAGGAAAGGAGAACATAAGAACATAAGAATAGCCATGCTGAATCGGGCCTCAGCCCATCTAGTCCAGCATTCTGTGTCACACAGTGGCCCACTAGTTGTACACAGAGATCTCTAGCAGAAAGGAGGGCAAAACCCTCACCTGCTCCTGACCCCCCACAACCAGTACCCGGGGGAAATCCTGCCTGCCTCCATCAACACAGAGGTGGCACTTGGATGTCCATTTCAGTAACTACTGATTCCTTTGGTATCCACGAATCTGTCTAATCCTGCCTTGAAGCTGTCCAGGCTGACAGCTGTCACAACCTTCTCTGGAAGTGAGTTCCATAACCCAATGACCCTCTGGGTGAAGAAATATTTCCCTTTATTAGTCCTAACTTTCCTACCTTGGAGCTTTAGGGAGTGCCCCCTAGTCCTAGTGTTGTGTGACAGAGAGAATATTTTTCTTTATTCACCTTTTCTATCCCATGCATGATTTTATGCACTTCGATCAAGTCACCTCTTAAACGCCATCTTTCAAGGCTGAAAAGACCAAGGCGTTGCAACCTGATTTCATAAGGGAGCCGCTCCATCCCTTGGATCATTTTTGTTGCCCTTCTTTGTACCTTTTCCAGTTCCGTTATATCCTTCTTTAGGTGCGGTGACCAGAATTGTACACAGTACTCCAGATGTGGCCTCACCATAGATTTGTAGAGAGGCAATACAACATTTGCCGACCTATTTTCGATTCCCTTCCTGATCATGCCAAGCATAGAATTTGCTTTTTTTCGCTGCTGCAGCGCCCTGGGTTGACATCTTCATTGAGCTGTCCACCAAAACCCCAAGATCCCTTTCCTGGTTTGTCTCAGAAAGCTTTGATCCCATCAGTTGATAAGTGTATTTGGTGTTCTTTGCCCCGATGTGCATGACTTTACACTTGTTTAGGTTAAAATGCATTTGCCACTTCGTTGCCCATTCACTCAATTTCGAGAACATAAGAACATAAGAACATAAGAAGAGCCATGCTGAATCGGACCTCAGCCCATCTAGTCCAGCATTCTGTATCACACAGTGGCCCACCAGTTGTACACGGGGATCTCGAGCAGAAGGGAGGGCAAAACCCTGACCTGCTCCCGACCCCCCACAACCAGTACCCAGGGAAATCCTGCCTACCTCAACCAACTCCGAGGTGGCACTTGAATGTCCTTTTCAGTAGCTACCGATACACTTGGTATCCATGAATCTGTCTAATCCTGCCTTGAAGTTGTCCAGGCTGACAGCTGTCACAACCTCTTCTGGAAGTGAGTTCCATAACCCAATGACCCTCTGGGTGAAGAAATATTTCCCTTTATTAGTCCTAATTTTCCTACCTTGGAGCTTCAGGGAGTGCCCTCTAGTCCTAGTGTTTTGTGACAAAGAAAACAGTTTTTCTTTATTCACCTTTTCTATCCCATGCATGATTTTATACACTTCGATCAAGTCACCTCTTAAACGCCGTCTTTCAAGGCTGAAAAGACCCAGGCGTTGCAACCTGGTTTCATAAGGGAGCCGCTCCATCCCTTGGATCATTTTTGTTGCCCTTTTCTGTACCTTTTCCAGTTCCGTTATATCCTTCTTAAGGTGCGGAGACCAGAATTGTACACAGTACTCCAAATGTGGCCTTACCATCGATTTGTAGAGAGGTAATACAACATTTGCTGACCTATTTTCGATTCCCTTTCTGATCATGCCTAGCATAGAATTTGCTTTTTTCACTGCTGCTGCGCACTGGGTTGACATCTTCATTGAGCTGTCCACCAAGACCCCAAGATCCCTTTCCTGGTTTGTCTCGGAAAGCTTTGACCCCATCAATTGGTAGGTGTAGTTGGGGTTCTTTGCCCCGATGTGCATGACTTTACACTTGTTTAGGTTAAAATGCATTTGCCACTTTGTTGCCCATTCACTCAATTTCGAGAGATCTTTCTGGAGCTCTTTACAATCAGTTTCATTTTTACCTACCCTGAACAATTTAGTGTCGTCTGCAAACTTTGCTACCTCAGAATTCACTCCTACATCCAGATCATTAATGAATAAAATAAAAAATAACGGACCCAAAACTGAACCTTGGGGTACGCCACTTCTCACCTCTTTCCACCCAGAGAAATGTCCGTTTATTACCACCCTTTGTTTCCTACAGTTTAGCCAGGTTCCAATCCAGGACAAGACCTGTCCCCTGATTCCATGGCTGAAGAGCTTATTTAGGAGCCTTTGGTGAGGGACTTTGTCAAAAGCCTTTTGAAAGTCAAGGTAAACAATATCGACTGGGTCCCCTTTATCTATGTGTTTATTTACACCCTCAAAGAATTCTAACAAGTTAGTAAGACATGATTTGCCTTTGCAGAAACCATGTTGATTTTCCTTCAGCAATGCCTGTTCTTCTATGTGCTTAGAAATTTTTTCTTTAATAATGGTTTCCATCACTTTGCCTGGAACTGAGGTTAGACTAACTGGCCTATAATTTCCTGGATCACCCCTGGATCCTTTCTTGAAGATCGGAGTTACATTTGCCTTCCTCCAGTCCTCGGGTACAGCGCCTGATCTTAGAGAAAGGTTATATATTTTGGCTAGAATTTCAGCAATTTCACACTTGAGTTCCTTAAGAACTCTGGGGTGGATGCCATCTGGCCCTGGTGATTTGTTGACATTTAGTTTAGTAAGGCATGTGAGAACATCTTCCTTGTTTATCTCTATCTGGTTTAATTCATTTAATTCCTCCCTGAAAAACTGACTCAGCTGCAGGCATATGTTGTCTGTCCTCCTGTGTGAAAACGGAGGCAAAGAAGTCATTTAGCCGCTCAGCAATCTCCTTGTCTTCGCTGATTTTCCCTTTCTGACCATTGTCGTCGAGTGGCCCAACTGCTTTTCTAGTTGGGTTCCTGCTTCTGATGTACTTAAAGAAGTTTTTGTTGTTTTTTTTTAATATTCTTTGCTATGTGTGCCTCAAAATCTCTCTTGGCTTTCCTGACTGTTGCTTTGCATTTAGTTTGCCAGAGCTTGTGTTCCTTTCTGTTCTCCTCGGTAGGAAGAGCCTTCCATTTCTTAAATGAGTTTTTCTTCTTTCCAATCACATCTTTTACTTCATTTGTAAGCCATACTGGTGTCCTTTTGGACTTTCCATGCCTCTTTCTTTTTATTGGAATGCATTTTAGTTCGGCCTGTTTTAAGGTATTTTTAAACAGTTTCCAAGCATTTTGGAGGGATTTGATTTTTTACTGCTCCTTTTAGTTTGTTCTTTACAATTTTTCTCATTTTGGTGAAATTCCCTTTGTGAAAGTTTAATGTCTCTGTGTTAGTTTTCACTGACAGTTTGCTATCCAAACTTACGTTGAAGGTTATTGTGTTATGGTCACTGGTACCTATGGGCTCAGCTACAAGGACATCTTGAACGAGATTTTGTTCATTAGTTAGAACCAAGTCCAGGATCCCCTTTCCCTGGTTGGTTCCATGACCATCTGCTCAAGGGAATAATCAGCTAGCATGTCGAGGAACCTTGTCTCTCTTTCATGCGTAGAACAAGAATTTGGCCAATCTATTCGGGGATAGTTGAAGTCCCCCATTATGACTAATGTATTTCTTTTGAGGCCTGTTTAACTTCATTTTCCAGATAGCAGTCTGCCTCTGGAGTTTGGTTGGGAGGGCGATAGCAGATCCCTAATGCTAGATTAGTTTTTTGTCCTGGGACTTTTACCCACAATGTTTCTGTAGGTGAGTTTGAAATTTCTTGAAGTTCTAATTCATGAGATTCTAGCTCTTCATTTATGTACAGGGCCACACCGCCACAATTTTTCCCTCTCCTGTCTTTCCTGTACAGTTTATAACCTGGAATCTTTGTGTCCCATTTGTTTTCCTCCGTCCACCAGGTTTCTGTTATGCCAATAATATCAATATTTTTTTCTTTTGCCAAATATTCCAACTCCCCCTATTTTTGTTCAAGGCTTCTAGCCTTTGCGTACAGACATTTATATTTATTTCTCTGGTGCACTTTCAACTTTGGCTGTTTGTGAGAATTTGTAGAAGGCCTACCATGTCCTACCTCTCGACTACTACTATCTATCTTTTCTGTTGACTCAGCCATTTGTGTATGGATTTCGTCCTCCATACTTGGCATTTCACCCTCTCGAACCGGAAGCTGCCCAGCTCCTGTCGACTTTCCCCTAGGAATCAGTTTAAAAGCTGCTCTGAAATCTTTTAATATTAATTGCCAGCAGTCTGGTTCCATTTTCGTTCAAGTGTAACCCGTCCCCTTTGTACAGGTCTGGCTTTCCTGAAAATGTTCCCAGTTCCTAACAAATCTAAACCCTTCCTCTCGACACCACTGCCTCATCCACGCATTGAAGCTCCTGAGCTCTGCCTGGCTGGCTGTCCCTGCTTGCGGGAACAGGTAGCATTTCCGAGAATGCTACCTGAGGTCCTGGACCTTAATCTTCTACCTAGCAACCTAAATTTGGCTTCCAGGACCATCCGCTTAGCCTTCCCAATGTCATTGGTACCAACGTGTACCACGACCACTGGCTCCACCCCAGCACTATCTACCAGCCTATCTAGATGCCTCGTAATGTCCGCGACCTTTGCACCCGGCAGGCAATTTACCATGCGGTCATCACGTCCATCACAAACCCAGCTTTCTATGTTCCGGACAATCGAATTGCCTACTACAAGAAGCCCACCTCCTACCACCCGTCGAGAAGTATCTTCGGTGCACGAAGATATGGGCACAGCCTCTGAGGAAGGGGTCCCAACTGAGGGAGCCAGTCCCTCTTCCTCAGACTGATGTTCTCCCTGCCCAAGACCCCCATTTTCCAGGGCAGCTGGAGGGCTGCTCATCACGGAGTGGGATGCTCCTATTGCATCTCTGGAGATCTTATCCTCCAGCCTCACTTCCTCTCTGTGCTTCTCCAGGTCTGCTACCTTGGCTTCAAGGGAAGAAACACGTTCCCTGAGAGCCAGGAGCTCACTGCAGCAAACACACACCCAAGACTTCTGCCCGGCAGGCAGATAGTCATACATGTGACACTCGATGCAAAACACTGGGAAACCCCCCTCCCACTGCTGGCTGACTACCTCCATTTTCTATTAATATGTTTTTTTGTAGATTAACCGTTTTGTTGTGGTCTTAATTTACTTAATTTAATTTTTTACAAGTCTTTGGATATTTCTTTTCCGACTTGTTACAAGTTTATGCTCTATCGCGCGCCTATTGCTAACAAAGACCTAAAGCAATACTAAATCTAAACAACAAATTTACCCCAGGAACTTACCAGTGCTCCTTTCTTTCTCCTTTATTTATTTTCTGTTTTATTCCTTATTTGAAAGTAGTCTGCTTGATCTGCTTCTCACAAGGACAGTTAGCTGACTGATTTAAAAAACAGAAACTAGGCTAACTCCTCCCACCTGGCAGGATGTGAGTCAGCTGGGAGCTGCTGTAGCAAGCCCCGCCCCTTTCGAGGAATGTGCTTGAGGCAACTTGGATGGGAAAAACAACTGCTTTTGCAGCTGCTAACAAAGACCTAAAGCAATACTAAATCTAAACAACAAATTTACCCCAGGAACTTACCAGTGCTCCTTTCTTTCTCCTTTATTTATTTTCTGTTTTATTCCTTATTTGAAAGTAGTCTGCTTGATCTGCTTCTCACAAGGACAGTTGGCTGACTGATTTAAAAAACAGAAACTAGGCTAACTCCTCCCACCTGGCAGGATGTGAGTCAGAGAGATCTTTCTGGAGCTCTTTACAGTCAGTTTCATTTTTAACTACCCTGAACAGTTTAGTGTCATCTGCAAACTTTGCTACCTCACAATTTACTTCTACATCCAGATCATTTATGAATAAATTAAAAAGTAACGGTCCTAAAACTGAACCTTGCGGTATGCCACTTCTCACCTCTTTCCATCCAGAGAAGTGGCCATTTATTACCACCCTTGTTTCCTACAGTTTAGCCAGGTTCCAATCCAGGACAAGACCTGTCCCCTGATTCCATGGCTGAAGAGCTTATTTAGGAGCCTTTGGTGAGGGACTTTGTTAAAAGCCTTTTGAAAGTCAAGGTAAACAATATCGACTGGGTCCCCTTTATCTATGTGTTTATTTACACCCTCAAAGAATTCTAACAAGTTAGTAAGACATGATTTGCCTTTGCAGAAACCATGTTGATTTTCCTTCAGCAATGCCTGTTCTTCTATGTGCTTGGTAATTTTTCTTTAATAATGGTTTCCATCACTTTGCCTGGAACTGAGGTTAGACTAACTGGCCTATAATTTCCTGGATCACCCCTGGATCCTTTCTTGAAGATCGGAGTTACATTTGCCTCCCTCCAGTCCTCGGGTACAGTGCCTGATCTTAGAGAAAGGTTATATATTTTGGCTAGAATTTCAGCAATTTCACACTTGAGTTCCTTAAGAACTCTGGGGTGGATGCCATCTGGCCCTGGTGATTTGTTGACATTTAGTTTAGTAAACGTTTTTTGTCACTTAGTGTAATTTTAACAATGTTTTAATGATGTTTTTTAGTATCATTTTTGTTATTTTTATGGTTATAGCATTGTTTTATTTTGTTCGTGAGTCGGCATGAGTGTGGCCTGCCGATCACTATGTATGTCTTGTAACCCGCCACGAGCCCTCGGGAAGAGGCGGAATACAAATGCAAATAATAAATAAATAAATAAATAAATAAGGCATGTGAGAACTCTCCCTCTCACCCCAGCTACTGAGGTCCCCATTCCACCTCTGAGGTGGAGAGATTTCCTTGTTCTTCATGATGTCCCTTTTCTTCACCCACTTCACAACCTCCCCAACACAAAAAGATCAGGAAAAGCAATGGTCAAGAAGTGTCCACTGTAGATTCATGTTGGTTCTGCAACCACCACTGCAGTCAAGCTAGCTACAGTGCACCTTTGCTTTCCTCAAATACAGAAAGGCCCATGAACAAACAAGCTCCTTGAGCAAAACTGGATTCCAGGGACTATAACCATTATGCCCTCATGTCAGCTGGCAAGCAAAGGGACTTGTGAGTGGTTATTACCCAAAGAAGGTTCTTCACACCTACGCTACAACAAGGGAAAGAGTCACAACTACATATGCTACCCGTTCACCTGCCCCTTGGCAACATTACTTGGAATCCTGCTGGTGACTTGCCCATACAAAAGTTCCCCTTCAAAAGCACTTGTGAATTGTTCTCACATATGGAACGGGCACAATTTGCTGAAACAAAAGTTGTGTGTAAGTGGATTAGTTATAGATGTAGAAGATTTTTCATTGCATTCAGCTACATGTTTCATGATGGTTCATGTGTACAATAATAAATTCACATGCAGTTCAACACCCATATCTGTAGGAGATATGTTCCTGAACTTACTACAGAAATATGAAACTGTAAATAATAGCACAGCTCACTGAAATTAATGTCTTCCAGAAATTTTAAAAAAACATATCATAGAATCATGCTGGAGAACTTATAATAGGCCTAGAGAGAACACCTCTCTCATATTTCTAGGTCCTCCAGTGTGACTTTATGGTCAGCTTCTGGCAAAGCATACCATAGAATCATGCTAGAGGACCTGGAAAATGCCTAAAGATAACATTTTGGGCATGGATAAATGAAACCACCAGTGTCACAGATATAGGGGCCATACTGTACAACCCGCATGTAGGATGCAGACCACTATGAGGCCCAAGACATCTCTGATGTCAGCATCAAAGTGACAGTTGCTTATATTTAATTCTGTGTGGAAGTTGCAAGTTGTTTACACAAAGTAACTTTTCCCATGTACCAGCAAAACACACAGGATTTTTGTTTTGTTTGGGGGAGATTTTTATTTTTTATCTTTTATTTTGCAAATAGCATCCAGGGCAGACATAAAAAGGGTAGAAACATGAAGTCCATAAAATATTTATAAAAAGCAACGGTCACCTAGATCATTTTAGCTACATAGCAAAAACCTAGCAAAAAAGGTCTTAATGCCCATATTTATACTTGTTCTTCACATGTGATCTTTGAATTTAACTACATTTTGGACATTTTCAATTATCATGCACAGTGAAGATCAGGCAGCTTTGTAATTTGTTTTACCAGGGCTGCTTCTCAACATAGGATTATCTGACACATGGCTAATATGAAACCTATCACAGTTCGTATTAGTTAGAGGTATCATGTTATGGTAAAAATATGGAATTTGTTTTGTTTCCTATTGTTGACTGAAACAGATAGTATGCTAAATGGATGGAGGAAGAAGGGAGAATTACAAAAACATCAGCAGCAACTCAGACACTGAGAAGGGGGCACAGGTACCTAGTGCATATGAATGCCTCCTGAAGCCAAACAACAGTGGGAAGGAGGGGGAAAGCACCTGGAATAGGTGAGTCTTCTTTCCTATTCTCAGTTGCTAGGTTCTAGAAGGAATTCAGAGGAATTCAAAACAATAACTATGCATCTCATAGCTTATATTTTTGTCTCACAGCAGGCTGTGATTCTAATTCTTCCCTATTCCACTTTTGGTAGCAAGGATTGCAGAATGAGAGAGAGTGTGTCTTAGCAGAAAGAAGGAGGCATCAGAGGTGACCAGATCTAAAAGTAGGTACAATTGGCCCTTCATATCCACTAAGTCAACCTTCCACAGTTTGGAAATATTTTTTTTTAATCCAAAAAAAAGCAAACCTTACGTTTTTCATTTTATATAAAGGGCACCATTGTATATAATGAGATTATTAAGCACTTAAGACATTTTTTGTATATATCCAGAATAGTCTAGTAAAATCATTTTAATAGTTTTTAAAACATTGCATTTCTACAAAATAGAACTGCAATCTAGAATGGTTATTTACAACATTTCTGTGAGGACATGTCTGTTAATAAAGTAATTGGTTTTGTGATATCACATAAAGTTTCAGTGTGGTGTTGATTCCAAATATAACCCGCCCAATCCAACTGGGCTTTTAAGACATCATCGAAAAAACATTTGCATGTGTGTGTGACTCATTTTTCATCTCAGTATCAGATGTTCTAATAAGTTCAAGTGAGTACATGAGTTTTTGTTTGTTTATTTCCGTTCATGGTTAGATTATGATAGCTTATGATTTTTAGGAAAAATGTTTCAAATTGAAAAACCAAGTGGTTTATCTGTCATATTTCAGGTATTGATGCCATAACAATTCTAGCTGTTCCAGATCTCAAAGAAGAGCGGGAAAGTTGCTACCTTCCAGTTTGGTCTTCTTTAACTGGTTCACTTGCTAGCTGTTAAGGTGGACTGAACTGGGGGCAGCTGGCTGTTTGGATGGGATGTGACTATGTGGGATTACTTAAAACATAGCATTTATAGATCCATAACTCTAGGTTATGGATCTATAAACGTGAGTAGATCAATAGGTATTGCTTCTGCAGGAAGGTAATGGCATGCCATGCAGTCATGCTGGCCACATGGCCTTAGGTATCTACGGACAACGCCGGCTCTTCAGCTTAGAAATGGAAATGAGCACCACTTCCCGGAGTTGGACGTGACTAGACTTAATGTCAGGGGAAACCTTTACCTTTACTAACTCTAGGTTACAAATCTGTAACTGCAATACCAAATAGGAGTATGATGGACTGCTTTTAGGATGACGATTCAAATTGACGATTGTTTTTAATGTTTTATAATGTTTTTTATATTGTTTTTAGTATAATATGTATATCTATGTGTTTTTTGTTGTGGGCAACATGTTGTGCTGGTTGTTAGCTGCCCTGAGTCCCTCTGCGGAGGTTGAGATGGGATAGGATATAAATGCCCTAAATAAATAAATAAATAAATAAATAAATAAATAAATAGGAGCCACAATTTACATACTATTGTAGGTTCCTTATTGTAAATGTGATGTATCATCACTTTGCCATTAATTTCATGAAAGATTGGCAGGAGCTAGCCAGTTGCTTCTGAATAGTCTCCTCTGTGTAGTACATCTGAATACTAGCCTTTTCTTTGATTCATCTGTCTTCCAAACTCCAGTAAAGTACTTAACACAGCCTTCCCAGCTCCAGACATGTTGGACTACAGCTCCCATGATCTTCACCAAATGTGTTCACTATGTGATGAGAGCTGTAGTACAGTCCAACACATCGGGAGAGCACAATATTATGGGAGGACTTTTAAAGTGAATAGATATACATCTACCTCTTCACCTATGCTGGTAAATATCTAACAGGAGACAGCTTGCTATCCAGAGCAAGAAACAGAACAGCATCCCCTCCTATTCTATTGGCAGTCAAAATGCAACCAGGCTGTTAGTTGAATCCGTCTTTAATGCTAGCAATAGGACAACATTCTTCACTGGACATGAAAGCTGTAGACCAGTTTAAGACAGCCAGCGTAGTCCACATGGCACATCAGTTTCATCATCTTGTGGCATCCTTTCTGCTTCATTATTCTGCATAATGAATCATCCCCTCTGCAGCAACAAAGCTTCCACAGGTGCTCTACCAACTTGCAATACTGCTCAGCCCTTCCTTCTTTTTTGGAAGTTCTGAGTCCTCTTCTTTTAGAAATAATGTCTAATCTGTTAACTAAGATTTGGTAGCTGATGAATTATTAAGCATTCTGAGTGCTGCTTTATTAAATTGGCACAGCATGCCACCTCTTGGGAGCAGAACATTTATCTTGGACAAAGCGTGGAGGGGGGTGGCTGCAAGGGAGGGTCTCTGAAGAATGAAAGATAGCATATGTCTGTGACTACTCAGTGTTAGTGAGCCAAAAAGGCCTGTTGTAATTCATTTGCCTTCTAGAATAAGAGATTTGGTTTCACAAAGCTACCAATTTAGCTTCAAACTGGCTACAGCTCATTAGGGAGGCAAATACCAATGGACCATGAAGATTTCAGCTTTAAATTATTACTTCAAATATGTCCCAAGCCAGTAGTGCCCTGAAATATTTAGCAAAGTACAGCCTGGAAGTTGCTAGTAGGGTTTTTAGAAACAGTAATGCGATATCGCAGTTAGAGAGAGTTGCCTTTTCTGACTATTGTTATTAGAATATCCCAGTTAGCCTGACCAAGCTTTATCTATAGCCATACTTCTAAATGCAACATGATACTATCTACTAATAAAAGGTAGACAATGGACACGACTGACATTAAGTCTAGTCATATCCAACTCTGGGGGGTGGTGCTCATCTCCATTTCATTGGACACGACTGACATTAAGTCTAGTCATATCCAACTCTGGGGGGTGGTGCTCCTCTCCATTTCTAATCCGAAGAGCCAGTGTTGCCCTTAAACACCTCCAAGATCATGTGGCCAGCATGGCCGCATGGAGCACCATTACCTTCCCGCGGAAGCATCTTTTGAAATCAACCCTCCAAAATAGACCTCTCATCCTAGAAAAGCAACTAAGGCTCCTACTACACTACCATAGAATCCAGATCATCAAAGCAGATAATCCACAATATCTGCTTTGAATTGGATTATATGAGTCTAAACTGCCATATAATCCACTTCAAAGAATAATTTTATATGGCAGTGTAGGTGGGGCCTGAGAAGGATGACATGATCAGTGTTCCTGAAAAACACTGAGTAGGCCAGTAGCGCCAACAAGGACACACTCCTATCCAGGCCCTTACATAGGTCATTCACTAAGATGTGCAAAACTGTCTCCTTCTCATAGGTAGGCCTGAAACCAGATTGAAAAAGAGCTAGATAATCCATTTCATCCACCACACAGTTCAGTATCTTGCCCAGAGAGATAGAGAATGGTCGATGGTTACCCAGTATGGTGAGATGCAGAAAATATTTTTTCAGTAACAGCTTCCCCATGGCCTCTTTAGACAAGATAGACACCTACCTTGCTGTAATGAAATATTCACCGTCCCCATGCCCAATTTGCCTGTCCCTCTTGGTCTGCATTCAAAAGTCAAGAAGGGCATGGATCCAGAAGGGCATGCATCCTTGCATTATTGTGAGTTTTCCGGGCTGTATGGCCATGTTCCAGAAGCATACTCTCCTGGCGTTTCACCTGCAACCATGGCAGGCATCCTCAGAGGTTGTGAGGTCTGTTGGAAACTAGGAAAATGGGGTTTATATGTGTGTGGAATGTCCAGGGTGGGAGAAAGAAATCTTGTCTGCTTGAGGCAAGTGTGAATGTTGCAATTGGCCTTTTTGATTAGCATTTAATGGCCTAGCAATTTCAAGGTGAGGCTTCTTACTGCCTGGGTGAATCCTTTCTTGGGAAGTGATTAGCTGGCCCCAATTGATTCTTGTCTGGGACTCCCCTGTTTTTGACTATTTTTCCTTATTTACTGTTAATACTGGTAGCCAGATTTTGTTCATTTTCATGGTTTCCTCCTTTCTGTTGAAATTGTCCGCATGCTTGTGGATTTCAATGGCTTCTCTGTGTCATCTGACATGGTAGTTTGTTAGAGTGGTCCAGCATTTCTGTGTTCTCAAATAATATGCTATGTCCTCGTTGGTTCATCAAGTGCTCTGCTATGGCTGACTTTTCTGGTTGAAGTAGTCTGCAGTGCCTTTCATGTTCCTTGATTCGTGTTTGGGCACTGCACTGAGGATGCCTGCCATAGATTGCAGGTGAAACATCAGGAGAGTATGCTTCTGTAACATGGCCATACAGCCCGGAAAACTCACAACATCCCAGACATTCCGGCCACGAAAGCATTATTTCCCTCCCAGGCATTTTGCCCACATCCTCAGCTTGCATAAACTGAAATGTATCCAATAAGTGTGGACAAGCAGGAGCCAAGGTTACGTATATACACCAGACTTGTCAGAGTGGATCTGGGTGATTTTATCTGCAAAATGTTCTGCAAACTCTTCACAATTGGCTACCGAATGGTTTGTATATTGCTGTTCTGGGGCAGAATGTAAAATGCTTCTGACCACTGGAAAAGCTCCCCTGAATAGCACTGTGCAAATTCTTCTCTTCTTTTTTACATTAAGAAATGTCAGTGCAGTAATATATCGCTGACCGAGGACTGAAGTTGAGACACAGAGCACAGCTTAGGTGCCAGACTGGATGGATAAAGAGCCTGAAGATCTGGCCTTTTCTTTATTAGAAATCTTGCCCACTGAGGTTGACTCACTGGAGGTAAATTCATGGGAGCAGATAATTCTCTCTATTCTGAGACGATGTCGTTTGAAAAAAATCTAGGCTGGTTTAAGATGGCTTATAAACGTGGGTAATATATTAAAGGCAAATTTATCAGCAATCACAACAATTTCCCCAGGCTACATGTGCATGAAAGTACATTCCAATCCATTCCAATGCATTCTGCTGTCTTTAGGTACAACAGTACATAACACCTCAGTTCTACTCACATTGTGGGACATAGTAATACAGACAAGCAGTTTTAGCAATTAACGGAGGGGAACCCTACAAACATTTTCCCTATCCTTGTCACTGGATCCCCTGGTGGCACAGTGGGTTAAACCGCAGAGCTGCTGAACTTGCTGACCAAAACGTTTGCACTTCAAATCCAGAGAGTGGGGTGAGCTCCTGCTTTTAGGCCCAGCTCCTGCCAAACTAGCAATTTGGAAACATGCAAATGTGAGTAGATCATTACATACTGCTTCTGCGGGAAGTTAACGGCACTCCATGCAGTCAGGTCTCTACAGACAATATCAGCTCTTAGCCTTAGAAATGGAGATGAGCACCCCCACAGAGTTGGACACACCTAGACTTAACGTCAGAGGAAACATTTACTTTTACCTTGTCCTTGTCAGTAAAAATGCAATAACTAACTACAGAACTGAATAAACATAAATAACCATTTGTTTCTCTTTAATGGCATCCCAGATCGACGTCCAGAAATAGCCTCTTCACTCTGCTAAAGGTTTGGGATTGACCTGCATTCATTGCAGAGCACATAAATCTTTTTTTGCCTGATGGGGGAATATCTAGGAAACATGAAAATTGCATTTTAAACATTAGTGGAGCACACCTTTTCATTCACAGGAAAAACTCATTGATGGCTTCTGATATTGTTGCTATTTTAATACTACCTCCTTCCATTTCCATTGCATTATTACAACAATTATCTGGTGTGAGCAAGTGTCATTCTCCTCCTCTTTCCCTTTCCTTTTCTATTGAATGCAATTTTCCTGCTTTTTGGCAGAGGGTTGGACTGGATAGCCCACGAGGTCTCTTCCAACTCAAGGATTCTATGATTCTATTGCAAAGCAGGGTGATATCAACTTTTAATCCATTTTGCTTTTCTATTTCTTGCCTTTCTTGCCTTTTAATTTTTTTCACTTTATTATTTTGTTATAATGGTGCAATCATGACAAAAGTTAATTTAAAAAAATCAAAAGATGTGCATGTGCTGGGTAAGACTTATATGGGTAAAAAGACAGGGATTTCTTGCATAATAGTTGCATCTCTTCCCATCTTCGTCCCACTTTTGGAATAACTGGTCTATGTAGATAGGCCCAGGGCCTTGCAGAATGTGCTTATTTCTTCTTTTCCTTTTGATTGGACTTACACACACACACACACACACACACACATATATAGCTATGATCTGAATTTTAAAGCTGTGTCTGCATCTCTATTCGTCTTTATAAGCTGTCTTGAGCCTCAGACTGAGGGAAAGGTAAGATATAAATAAATATCATGGTCATAGCAATAGCAACAACGACCATAGCACAATAAGCTATAATTTGACTGTTCTTACATAAATCAGTCATTCTTCCAAGTACAAAATGGTTGCATCCCATGTGGGAAATCTTTGATCCCATCTCCGAAGGCTGCAGAAATGCTACCACATAATCTTACAATGCTGTTATCAAAACAATGTTAATTTATGCCAACCCAAGTCCTACATGGAACGTGTTGGAGTAATGCCAGCACACCTTTTGTGCACGGATAGGTTCCTGCCAATTTGACAGCATATTGTGCACTCCGACTTCCCCAGTGCCTCATTTAACTCCGGCTGGTCTGTGAATGAAAGCAAAAACATCATGTAGCACGTTTTCTCTTGTCCCTCTTAGCTAGGATGAGCATTGCCAGATGCTCCAAGTGTTAAGAAAATATCTTTTTTTCCAAAGGTTCAGTGTTCTACAGTCCAATGTGAATATGACTTTTCCCCCTGCATCCCAACTCCACAGCAAGCACTTGGTGGAACAGGCACTGCTCACTTAAGCCTGCTTATTTGCCTTGGTGTTGGGTAACTATGGTAACTATTACAGACTTTATTGGAGCGCCTTGTTTACTTCCCCTTGTTTATCATTTCTCTTACAGCTGCACGCTTCCATACATGCACATGCATGCATACACGCACACTCCTCTGAATCCCTGGGCAAAGGACATAAAGTACAGTGTCTACTATATGTCAGATTCTCATTTGGGCCACCTGCTGGTAATATTAGCTGCATTATCGGTTGATGTCTGTGCCAGCTGATCCCTTGTTTGAAAGCCACCCAAGGACCTTCCACCTTTGGCTGCAGAGCAAGAAGTACATTTACTGTCCTGCAGTGAATCTTGTTTCAGTTTAACAGTGACGTGCATTATTGCAGCAAAACTCTGAGAGATCACTTCTATTTCCATTGCTATCATGGAAAAAAAGTGGGGGTGTTGAGAGCTGAGGTGTCAACCTACAAGCCTGCCATCAAAATCCAGTTTTTCTTTTCCCATTATTTAGGTCACGTGCAAACAAGCAAAATTTCCAAGAAATCTATTTAATTTTTTAATATATTTTATTGGAGTTGTCAAAATACAATGTTTTCAACACATCATCTAAAAGAAATACAGAATAAAAGTGGAGGGTATTGGGGGGGGGGAGGTTTGGGGTATGTGGGAGTGCAGGATTCAAAAGAAGGAAAATATACCTTAAAAAAGAGAAAAAGAGAGGGGGGAAAGAAAGATAAATGTTGTGATTACTAAAAACTACATTGACTTCCATTCTTATTCTTGGTGGTACTCTATATTTTACTGTATTTTCTCCCTTCACTCATGTAGGTAATTTTTCTTTAAAGTGTTGCTCCCCTGTTCTTCCAGAGGTTATTTTCTCTCTTACCTCTTCATAACTTATTTGTTTCATTTATTTATTTATTTATTTATTTATTGTTTGGTCTTGTATTCCGCTCCTCCCTGCAGGCTCGGGGCGGGTAACAACATAAAAAGGCAGCATGTGCCAACCATGCGGCCTTACAATAAAACATTAAAACATTAAAAGATTAGAATTACATGTCACATCACGAGGTGTCAAATGAGATATAAAACATTTCCTAAATGTTTTTAGTTTCATTATAATCTTCGAACAGTTTCCAATCTGTTTGTTTCAATGGTCTCCCTGTGTTTTTCCTCAAAAGTTAGGTTAGTTTATCCATATCTTGTATTTCAGAAAGTTTGTCTAGCCATTGCTCTACTTGTGGGATCTGTTCTATTTTCCAATATTTTGCATAGATTATGCATGCCGCTGTAGTAATGTATGTGAATAGGATGTCTTTGTTTCTATCTAGCTTTAATTCCTTGTCCTTTATTCCTAATAAAAATACTCTGGTTTCAGCAAAATCTTTCTTTTGAAGATCTTTTGAGATTCTTCCTGGATTAATCTCCAGTAGGGCTTCTTTGCTAGTCCACCACATATGGTAAAAACTTCCTATATGTGATTGGCATTTCCAACAGTTGCTTTGGCTATTTTTATACATTAATCTGATTTTCTGAGGAGACATGTACCATCTATGAAATATCT
Organism: Anolis apletophallus; assembly: GCA_030556195.1. Taxonomy (NCBI): domain Eukaryota; kingdom Metazoa; phylum Chordata; class Lepidosauria; order Squamata; family Anolidae; genus Anolis; species Anolis apletophallus. Next base: position 177,423,586 of record JARBWK010000003.1, on the reverse strand, counting down.
TCATCCAGTTTTCTTTTAGGACTGACAAATAGGTATATTTTAATTTTTTCAGCCAAATTTGTTGCCATTCCTGTAATTTTATTTGTCGGCCAATATTTTTTGCCCAATTTATCATACAGTTTGTAATTCCTTCTCTCTCTGTAGCCTATTCTAGGAATTTGTCATAAATTTATTTCAGAACAGAGCATGTACACTAATTACCAATGGTCCAAGGGAAGCATTCCTTAAGGTTGAAAGGTTTTACCTTGCACTGGGTGTGCTGTAGCATGAATCTGGGGAAAATGTTATTCTTCTTGGAGATATATCACAGTCATTTCTTTTACAATTGTCACCTGGAGGCAGTTATGCATGTGTTATGTTCTCCTGAGGATATTGGACCTACTGGGGACTATTTGTATGAATATTTCTTTGAAACGGTAATTACGATCCAGCAAGGGAGGGACGAAGGAAGGAAGGAGAATTTGTTGGAGTTTTAAAATATATTAACCTATTTTTAAAATAAAATGTTGAGTTGCTTTAAGTATTTTAAGTGTTGAGTTACAGTGATTAAGCATTAAGACAATGAAGCCCTGAAGCTAGGTTTGCATTGGGTGTATAATATAATGAATGCATGATAGGAACATTGCATCATGGAAGTGTATGTAAGAACACCAACAGTTGGAGTTGAGTGATGTGATGATATATGGCGAATTGGAGGTTTCTGGAGAGAGTTGTGAATACTGTAAAAAGCTACAAAAAAAGATAAAGCCTTCCTGAGGGAAGATTCATAGGATCATAGAGTTGGAAGAGACCTCATGGGCCATCCAGTCCAACCCCTGCCAAGAAGCAGGAAAATCACATTCAAACCACCCCGACAGATGGCCATCCAGCTTCTGTTTAAAACTCTCCAAAGAAGGAGCCTCCACCACACTTTGCAGCAGAGTGTTCCACTGCTGAACAGCTCTCACAGTCAGGAAGTTCTTCCTAATGTTCAGATGGAATCTCATTTCAGGTAGTTTGAAGCTACTGTTCCGCGTCCTAGTCTCCAGGGCAGCAGAAAACAAGTTTGCTCCCTCCTCCCTATGACTTCCCCTCACATATTTATACATGGCTAACATGTCTCCTCTCAGCCTTCTCTTCTTCAGGCTAAACATGACTAGCTCTTTAAGCCGCTCCTCATAGGGCTTGTTCTCCAGACCCTTGATCATTTTAGTTGCCCTCCTCTGGACACATTCCAGGTTGTCAACATCTCTCTTCAATTGGACACAGTGTGATTCCAGAGTTGGACACAGTGTGATTCCAGGTGTGCTCTGACCAAGGCCAAATAGAGGGGTAGTATGACTTCCCTGGATCTAGACACTATACTCCTATTTATGCAAGTTCTGAATCCATAGAGTAGGATTCCCAAATGCTAAGTCTCCAGGTGTTTTGGACTTCAGCTCTTAGAAGCCTCAATTCCCTTGGCCAATGATCAGAGGTTCTTGGAGCTGTGTATCTCCCCTTGTGCCATTTAAAGAGATTGTGTATCTCCCCTTGTGCATATTTCCCTTAGTCCTCAGACATTCACCAAAATAAATGGCAAGGAACTGGTGCAAATTGGCTAGAATTCAGAAGGAATGAGTTATAAATCACTGGTTATTTGTTATTAAATGTTTTTTTCCAAATTAAAGTATAACAATAATACATTACAATTGTAATTCAGAAAGAAATAGTATAGTTTCTTTTGTACTGAAACTAAAACTGTATGGTTACATTATATTTAAAGATAGTGTGGCCTCATTAAGGACCCCTTCACACTTGCCACGGAAATCACCACACATGGCAAATCCTGCAATCGCTGTCGAGGGGCGAGCTTACCGGCATGGCAATCCCACGGGGGAAGCATTGACCATCCAGCCCCCCCCCCCCCAATTGATCCTGGCAAAACATGTAAAGCCTCCCATGTTGCCACCACGGCAACATGCTCCACTTTGCCACCCTTTTAAACACGGAAGCCCACTGGAAGTAGTTGTGCGTTGGGTAATGACAGCCAGCAGGCTCCATGCTTGAAGGGGCAGCATGCCACCGATTCTTCTCATGAGGTCATAAATGGTAAAGGAGAGAATACCACGTGTTCCATGTGCTCGTTTATATTATGTCCCATGCAGCTCAATGAAAATAATAAGAAGAGGGATGTAAAAAATGAAAAAGTACATACTTAGTAATTTTTGAGAAATTGGGAAGTTCACAGCCGTATTTCAAATTGTGACTATACTGACAGCTTTTGAGGAAAAGGTGCCCTTCAGAACTATAATTCATAAATTTGTTAAGTAGCTGTCTATGCCCTGAAGTAGGTCTGGTCATGATTTTCTAATCAGCTGCATATGATCAATATTCTTAACTGTGAAACATTGCAACCCCTTCGCTTATTGTCCTCACTAATAGTCAAAAATATTCCTCTCCACTCACATTAAACTGCACAGAGTCAAGAGATCAAAAACTACATTCTGAAAAGGCGTTAAAAAGCTATTCTATAAAGGGTAAAGTGCAGCAAAATTGCCTTTGAATGATTGAATGACAAACCTGATAAGCAGCTGTAGGAACTTTAAATACAGCTTATGTGTGATATATATAATGTTACATCTCCACATTTAAAGCTATTAAAATAGCTATCCTGAACATTTTGAATGCAAAACATGTAAACAGAGAGTCATGACTTTAACATCCCCCTTATTTTTTTCCTTCTTGACAAACAACCAGCATGGTGCCATATGGCAACATCTGGAATAGTTCCACTACGTTCCGAACCAGATGCCTTTTTCCATATTTCCTCTGCCTGTGAGTTATATATATATCAAAAATGATTGTCTCTCTCCACTAATAATATGTTATCTGAATAAGTAATTGCTTGTGGCTGAGGCCCGGATAAGACACATCCATTCCACCTCTGTTTGATTTACATGGTTCTCTATTGTTTCACACTGCATCTCATTTTTCTTTGTATCCTTCATTGGGGAGGGGGGTGTTTGTGTATTTTTAGGTATTCCATCATAGTCAGCGGTGCAGGCTTGTTGTCGACCTTTCTTACCTTGTGACTTTGTCAGAAAAAAATATGTGAAAAACAAAGGAGACAAACATGTTTTCAAGACATAATAATGTGAGATCAGAACTGTTTAACTTGACCAAGGGCCAGGGTCAATCCTGCCATTAGCTGACATTATCACAAGAAAGCTGCTACCCTACAGGTTCCTGCATTTCAAGAAAATGACTGCTCAATATGATTATGATAGGAGACATTGCATAGCCGTTTGCGTTGCACACGTGCAGTGCCTCAGTAGTACGAAGTGCCCATGCTATGAAAGTTCAAAGATAGGCAGGTAATACCTCAGGCAACCAACAATGGATATACCCTATGGGCTTTTCCATAGTAGTATTAGGGCCTGTCCAGACAGTACCCTTATTGCGGTAACTCCCGCAATAAAGAATAGGCTGTCCAGACAACATTCTGGACAGTCCCAAATTAATTCAGCACAAACCAGGAAAACCCTGATTTGTGGTGAATTAATTAGATAGTGGATTTTTCCACGCCTTCTTGGAAGGCATGGGATAAATCTACTACTTCCAGTGTCTGGATTGCAGTCCAGACACCATTCCTAGCGTTTTCCGGATAAAATTAGTCTGGCAAACTTTGGAAATACCCACCCACCCTCCCCCACAGCCCCCACCCTCCCCCACAGCCCCCAAACCTTTTGAAAAGTAAACTTACCCGGCCTCCATTACAGTCTTGGGTCACTCCCCCCACCCTCCTGGCACGTTATTTCTACAAGCCAGGAGAGCTGCTCCAAGACTGTAATTGAGGCTGGGTAAGTTTGTTTTACTTTTCAATGGGGTCTGGGGGCTTGGGGGGAAGGGGGTAGGGCCTCCAGAAGTTCTCATGAGCCAGTTCCATGACAGCATCTGAACACCCACCCCGGAGGGGGTATGTAAAAAGGCCCCCAGGAAGATTGTGGATTCTCCTTGGATAAAGGCCTATCTGGAACCGCCCCAATTTCTCTCAATAACCTTGTTTTGACAGCTTGGGTGGCCCCATGGTATGAAGGGCAAATTTTCTCCTCTTTAAATGTTTTACCTTTAAAATAAGAAGTCCAAAAGTGCCAGTTCATTGATGTACTCAAGCAGTGTATCACTTTTGTTAAAAGGTTAAAGAAAAGAAAGATTAAGAAAAAAAAGAGGACATATTGTTTCAATGTGTCTTGGAATTAAGAAGAAACCCACCTGAAGATGAGAATAAAATCTTGCAGTTGATGTGGGAAATTGTCATAACAAAATAGTCATTTATATATTTTGGGATGGGGAGAATCTCAGAGAACCACAGCAATAAATATGGTAGCCTTCTAACCCATTTGGCCCATCTGGAAGAGCCCTATGTATCAAATGGCCGCTCCTCTGTACCCATCACCTTCAGCTCTGTGAGAAAAGGCCGTCCCATTGCCAGCACTAGAAAACACATTCCACCATCAGACAGGTCAGCTTCTCCATATGGAATGGGAGAAGGTGACACTTCATCCTTCCATCAAACACTAAGGACATCATCATATTGATGCCCTCACCCTCTGTTTAGTTCCTCACGGTGACCTGTGCACCATCCTTCCTTTTCCCCATCACTTGGGAACATGAGGGAAGGCATTTTGGTCCCTGCCCCCATCAGATGGGGGAAACGGTGGCAACATGTGTTGCCACATTGCCCTTTCCCCCATCAGATGGAGCTACCCAAAAGACACCTTATCTTTTGGTGTAAAACGCTTCCTCACCACTTCAACCATGAATGAAGTGGGGCCATGGCCAAAATACGCAATGGCGCTCGGCAGGCCATGTGGCCAAAGAGAAGCAAGGAGCCCCAAACCCCCAGTGTGATGAGATGGTTGAGCTGTCCTTTCCAGGGGTCAGTGCAGTTTCTAACAAAGCAGGCAGACACAAACACTTCAAAACAAGGCATAACTGCATCAAGCTTTCCCTCCAGCTTTTCTGTAGTACCTTAAATAGCTTTGTCAAAAATCAGACTAAAACCAGTCACTAGCTCCAATGAGCAGGAAGTTTAACCTCATAGTAGCTCTTGGTCTGCTGGCCAGGGACAGAGGCCTGAGAATGTTTTCCTTTGTTTTCTCTATCAGATTGATAGCCTGTCTGTTTTTGGAGCTATGGTTTCGTAAAAGAGAAGAAAGTCACTTTTCTGAAGGAAAATATCTCTATCGTCTACTTTTGCAGAGTGAAGTAAGGACCTCTGCTTCTGTTGAGCTTGTACATTATTTATTGCAAAAAAAATTCTCTTTTACCCGCAAATTACCTTAACTTGAATATAATTCAGAGAACTTTCTCTATTCACTGCATCTAAAATTAAAATGTTGTACCTGCCAACATTCAGGAACAAAAGGCCCCACAGACTGTGTTGTACATATATTTGCATAATTGTGGGCAAATGTGCAAAATGTACTTGCTCTCACATGGAAAAACAAAATTACATGAATTAGCTGAGTGTCTAAATGCTCCACATTCTTACCATTTAGTAATTCTCTAAAGTTGTTAACCAGGACACAGAATAATTACATAACCAAATATGAAAACAGTGTTTGGGGTTTTATGTGTGTGTGTGGTTTTTTTAAAAAAAGATCTTATCTACAGTTGCAGTGTTCCCTCACTGTTTTGTGGTTCAGTTACTGCGGACTCGCTGTTTCGTGGGTTTTTATTTAGCTATATATATTATATAAAAAGTCACGAGGGAACACGGTATACCCCCAGTGGTAACCACGAGGAGGGTGGTAAACAGGGCGAGGAGTCGACTCTTCCTCCTCCCCCCCCCTACCTCTCTCTTCCTCCTTGTGGTCACCACCGAAGCTTCCATTTGGCTGGTGAATGTGGGAAAGCAGCAAGAACCCCCGTGACCACGAGAAGGGAGGTAGACGGGGTGAGGGGGCATCTCTTCCTCCCACCTCGCCCCGTTTACCTCCCTCTTCCTTCTCGTGGTCAACACCAGGGGGTTCTTGCTGCTTCTTGGGCCCCGTGACACCTCGCCAAAAGGAGGCAAGAGGCCCAGGCGGTGACAAGGAGGAAAAAGATGAAGGTAACGAGGGTGGGGAGGGAAGGAGAGAGGGCATCTGTATTTCATGGTTTTTGACTTATCAAGGGTGGTCCTGGAACGTAACCCCCGCGATAAGTGAGGGAAGACTGTATAGACTTTTCAATAGAGTTGCTCTGGCAATGGGCCAAAGTAAGCTACACAGGACTAAGGACTAGCCAAATATAGTTCTTCAAAATCCAGTTAAGATTCTATGGCTGGCTAATTATTAAACTTTTCAAACTTGGTCAATTCAGGTTGGCAGATTCTTCCCTCTCTAGGGAGAAGGAAAAAAACCTGTCTCTCTTGAGAGGATTCAATAGATACAGTGAACTTATAGTCTGTCAATGATGCTGAAAGAATGGGAGGAAAGTTACTCTCCCTGTCTTGACACATTTCATAAAACTGTGGTTTCAAGTCACTTGAAACAGATCAGGTCTATGTCAGGTGAAATAAACACAAAAAGCTATATCAGGCAATCACTACTCCATCTAGCCCAGAATTGTCTCATGTGTGGCAACTTAGGAATGTAAAACCCAAAGAATTGATGAGGGAGAAAGCAAACATTGCTCACAGCATTCTCTCTGTATTAAAATTTCCCAAAGTATTGTCAATGACTTATTCTGGAGAGAAAAACACATCGAAGTTTGTTTATTTGGTGCTTATAAAACACAGTGCCTGTGCAGAAAACAGTGGCTAAAAACCCACATAAAATATTAATTAAAGACACTGGAAAAAGGAAAATACTAACATTAAGAGAACTATGGGAGGATGAAGTAGGAACAAAAATAACTGAAAAGAATGAGAAGAGATACGGAAAACAAGACAATTAAAACATGTCATTTAGAATAAAAGAAAATTATTATAAATTAATTTGGAAGTCCTTCCTAACACCGAGAAGGTTAAACATTATGAATAAGAACAATGAAAAATGTTGGAGAGGGAGCCAGGAAATTGGAATCTACGTGCATATGTGGTGGGATTACAAATATGTAAAAGATTTTTGGAATTGGTTATAAGGGAAATAGAAAATATTATGAATATAAAAAATTAGAAGGAATCCAGTAGAAATATTACTTTTAATAAAAAGAGGATGGGAAAGACAAGAGGGGGGAAATTTAAGAGACATGTTATCAACAGCAGCTAGATTATTAATTGCAAAACATTGGAAATGGGAAATGAAAATACAAATTACTGAATGGTATAAAGAAGTCTGGAAAATGGCATTAAATGATAAGCTAACAACAAACTTAAAAGTAAATAAGGGATTATGGGGGGGGGAACAACTTTGAAAATATTTGGAGAAAAAATAAGAAAAAAATATTGGAAAAAGAAGACAGGAATTTACCTCCAAATGAAGAATTGAACTTTTGGTGGGACTTTATTTATTTTATTTATTTATTTACATCATTTCTATCCCGCCTATATCAGCCCGAAGGCGACTCAGGGCAGTATAGAAGAGATGGCTCTGGAGAAGGGAAGCACAGCGGTGAAAGGAAATAAAACAGGGGGAAATATATATTATCTGTCTATATAACTGTAATTTTTTTTTTAATGGAGGGGGGGAGATCTCACATGGGAGATGTCACAACATGAACATTATGATGCATCTGTCAGATTCTTGCATTTGAAAAGTAATTCATGAGTCAACACAAGATGTATTTTTGCAGTTTGAGATGACCTGCGGTGTGGCGTGCTTGACACCAGATGGCGCTGTTTCAGGACTGCTGAATGGAACCTGGGGGGATTTCAGTTGAAAGTGACAGTTGGAATTTGATATCTGAGAGGATTAGACGTATGTTAAGAGAGGTAGCTGATGGTTGTGTTTTTTGATGCTTAGCTGTATACGACTAAACGACTTCTGTATACGGCTAAACGACTTCTTTGCCTCCGTTTTCACACAGGAGGACAGACAACATATGCCTGCAGCTGAGTCAGTTTTTTCAGGGAGGGAATTAAATGAATTAAGCCAGATAGAGATAAACAAGGAAGATGTTCTCACATGCCTTACTAAACTAAATGTCAACAAATCACCAGGGCCAGATGGCATCCACCCCAGAGTTCTTAAGGAACTCAAGTGTGAAATTGCTGAAATTCTAGCCAAAATATATAACCTTTCTCTAAGATCAGGCACTGTACCCGAGGACTGGAGGGAGGCAAATGTAACTCCGATCTTCAAGAAAGGATCCAGGGGTGATCCAGGAAATTATAGGCCAGTTAGTCTAACCTCAGTTCCAGGCAAAGTGATGGAAACCATTATTAAAGAAAAATTACTAAGCACATAGAAGAACAAGCATTGCTGAAGGAAATTCAACATGGTTTCTGCAAAGGCAAATCATGTCTTACTAACTTGTTAGAATTCTTTGAGGGTGTAAATAAACACATAGATAAAGGGGACCCAGTCGATATTGTTTACCTTGACTTTCAAAAAGGCTTTTGACAAAGTCCCTCGCCAAAGGCTCCTAAATAAGCTCTTCAGCCATGGAATCAGAGGACAGGTCTTGTCCTGGATTGGAACCTGGCTAAACTGTAGGAAACAAAGGGTGGTAATAAACGGACATTTCTCTGGGTGGAAAGAGGTGAAAGTGGCGTACCCCAAGGTTCAGTTTTGGGTCCGTTACTTTTTAATTTATTCATTAATGACCTGGATGTAGGAGTAAATTCTGAGGTAGCAAAGTTTGCAGACGACACTAAATTGTTCAGGGTAGTTAAAAATGAAACTGATTGTAAAGAGCTCCAGAAAGATCTCTCGAACATGAGTGAATGGGCAACAAAGTGGCAAATGCATTTTAACCTAAACAAGTGTAAAGTCATGCACATCGGGGCAAAGAACCCCAACTACACCTACCAATTGATGGGGTCAAAGCTTTCCGAGACAAACCAGGAAAGGGATCTTGGGGTTTTGGTGGACAGCACAATGAAGATGTCAACCCAGTGCGCAGCAGCAGTGAAAAAAGCAAATTCTATGCTTGGCATGATCAGGAAGGGAATCGAAAATAGGTCGTCAAATGTTGTACTGCCTCTCTACAAATCTATGGTGAGGCCACATCTGGAGTACTGTGTACAATTCTGGTCACCGCACCTCAAGAAGGATATAACGGAACTGGAAAAGGTACAGAAAAGGGCAACAAGAATGATCCAAGGGATGGAGCAGCTCCTTTACGAAATCAGGTTGCAACGCCTTGGTCTGTTCAGCCTTGAAAGACGGCGTTTAAGAGGTGACTTGATCGAAGTGTATAAAATCATGCACGGGATAGAAAAGGTGAACAGAGAAAAATATTTTCTCTGTCACACAACACTAGGACTAGGGGCACTCCTAAAGCTCAAAGGTAGGAAAGTTAGGACTAATAAAGGGAAATATTTCTTCACCCAGAGGGTCATTGGGTTATGGAACTCACTTCCAGAGGAGGTTGTGACAGCGGTCAGCCTGGACAGCTTCAAGGCAGGATTAGACAGATTCATGGATACCAAGGGAATCAGTAGCTACTGAAATGGACATCCAAGTGCCACCTCTGTGTTGATGGAGGCAGGCAGGGTTTCCCCGGGTACTGGTTGTGGGGGGTCGGGAGCAGGTGAGGGTTTTGCCCTCCTTTCTGCTAGAGATCCCTGTGTACAACTAGTGGGCCACTGTGTGACACAGAATGCTGGACTAGATGGGCTGAGGCCCGATTCAGCATGGCTCTTCTTATGTTCTTATGTTCTTATGTTCTAGAATGATAAGCTCCAAGATAGATATTGTATATGTTCAGTAAGATATTTTTAAATACAATTCAATACAAAGTTTTTACTTACCATTTGAACTGAATGAGAGTTTTATTATTCACACTAACAGAGACTGATGCTTGAGCCTATGGGGGATTATTGTTATATTTTTGTTGCCTATCCGCAGTCACACAAACCCCTCGTCGAGAGGTTATGGGCCCAGAATTGCAGTGGCACAGAGATACTACATAACCCATAATCCATAGTAAAAGCTTTTTGTTTTTAAATAACACTGCAAATTGCAGCAGAAGTCGCTGTTTACCTCAGTGTTAGAGATTTTTTTAAAAACTGAGGTGAATTTTTGCTAGAAACATCTGTAGTGTGAAGGAAGATGGCATTATTTGGAGTGCAGCATCAATTAGAAAAACTCAGAGGCAGCTCAAATTATTTAGTATAGGCTACCAAAGTGCGAGCAGTTTTGGCCAAGGAGGAGCTGCTATCCTGCCTAACACATCGACCTATTTCTGATGAAGAAAGTTTGAAGGATGGCAAGGCAAAGGCTACCATCATCCTGTCAGTCGACGATAGGCACCTCACCTATCTAGCTCTGGAAGAAACAGCCGCTGACTGTTGGAAAAGGCTTGAAAAGCTGTATCAGCAGCCTACTGGAGGCTCAAAAGTTTTATTGAGCAGAGAGCTGTTTTCACTGAAGCTTCTGTCAATGGAAGATTGTGCCAGAGAGACTCATTTGAGTAATATGCTGAGCCTATTTAACGACTTAGCAGCTAGGGGCACCAATTTTACAGAAGATCAGAGAGGCTTAATTCTACTAAGCAGTTTGGGACAGAGCTACAACTCATTCATTGACTCCATGCAATCTGTGAAAGAAGAGGACATCAACTTTGACCTAGTTTCGGCTAGACTGGAGAACTGGGCTTGCTACAGGAAAAATGCCCAGCAACTTTCAACGGAGAAGACGGTCAACAAAGGCTTCAATATGAAGAGGAAAGAGACAATCCAGTGTGACATCATCTGTTACATTTGTAAGAAAAAAGGACACATAGCAAGACAATGTCATCAGAACAGGTTTAAAAAGAGTGAATCAGCACAGAGCAAGAAAGAACAGATCAACAACTCAAGAAAAGACTCTGATTCAAACTGTCTGTTGATGAGTTTACAATGTAACAATGATTTTTTTCCTCAGGTACCCTGGATTATTGACTCGGTAGTGCAAAGAGTTTTGTTAAGGATAGTAAATTGTTAGCAGAGAAGGAACCTTTATCTGGTTCTATGCAAAGTTGTGTGAGTCTAGCCAATGGTCACAGGTGCAAGGTTTTAGCAAAGGGAGAAGTTGAAATTAATCAACTTGGTCTAAAGTTAGACAATGTTTATTTAGTTCATGAGCTAGAACACAATGTTTTAGGGGTGAAACAACCTGTAGACCATGGTTTATTCATTGTGTTTGATAGGGAGTCATGTAAGCTGAGTAATGGAAATACAGGTATGTATAAGGAAGTAAAATTTCAAGATGGTTTCTATATAATGAATGCTAGCAATAAAATGTCTACTAATAGTATTCAGAGTTTGGAATGGAAGCCTCTGCATGGTGACAGATGTCTGCACATGCTACACAGGAAGTTTGGCCACATGAACTATAACATGATTAGAAAGACCGCACAGCTAGTAGGCATTCAAATACCAGAATGCAGAAATTATTTAGAGTGTGCTGTCTGTAACAAAACAAAGTTAAAGGCTTATCCTGTTGCCAAAAGGAGTGATAGAATAACAACTAAGTTACAGTTAGTGCACATGGATCTAGCTGGACCTTTTCCTAAGAGTATTGGAGGGAATGTATTTCTGCTAGTAATAGTAGATGATAGGTCTAGATTTGGCTTCGTTTATCCCCTGAAAGGTAAATTTCAGGTGTATGAAAAAATTATTGAATGGTACAATTTTGTGAAGAACCAATTTCCTGATTTATCTGTTAAACAAGTTCAATCTGATAGAGGAGGTGAATTTGTGAATGAAAGACTTAAGAATTTTTTTAAGGATAAAGGAATTTGGGATAGGAAAACAAATCCATGTGTATCAAAAGAAAATGGAATTGCGGAACATCGCTTAGGTGTGATTCAAACCATGGTAAAATCAATGCTTGAGGATGCACAAATGTCCAAAGGTTTTTGGGCAGAAGCAGCTAACACTGCCAATTACGTGCTGAATAGGTTATGGACCTCAAGTGTAAATGAAATTCCATTCTATTTGTTTTATGGAAAACATCCAAAGGTGGATCATTTTCAAGTATTTGGTGCGCATGCTAATGTCTTAATTCCTATACAGCAAAGAGACAAAAGACATCAGCATTGGGTAAAGATGCAATTTATTGGATATGAAGGTGGAACGAAAGGCTATAGATTCTGGAATGGCTCTTCTCTAGGGAAGAAGATCACAGTCTCCAGATCTGTAAAGTTCGAAAATAACACTCATTGGGATAGAATCCATGCGAACACTGAAGTGTTTATAACCCCAAGTGTTCCTAGAGTTAAGAATGAATCTGATGTTATAGAGGTCTTAGATGAGGCAAATGTGGAAGAGAGCAGGGAACAATCTGAAGAGATTAATTCTCATGATTTTTGGGCCACAAACTCTGACTTAGTGTCCAAATCTGTAACAGAGGATGATGGACCTTGTCAAGAGGAGATTGGGGATGTGGAGGAGACTAAGGATGAGATTCCTAGAAGATCCACACGTATCACTAAAGGGATTCCACCAGCCAAGTATCAAGTCATGCAAATAGGAAGTATAGAGTGGAAAGATCCTACTTCTTACGTTGAAGCATTGCGTAGACCGAAAAATGAACGTGATTGTTGGGTAAAAGCAATGAAGAAGGAATTTGATTCACTTCATTCCTTAAATGTTCTAGAACAAGCAGATGTACCCAAAGATGTAAAGGTAATTGGTTGCAAGTGGGTATTTAAAAGAAAAACACAAGTTGATGGTTCATTATTATACAAAGCAAGATTGGTTGCACAAGGTTTTGGTCAAATTTACAACCAAAATTATGATGAGGTGTATGCTCCAACGATTAGACCTGAAACAATTAGAACTGCTTTGGGCATCGGTGTGCAAAGAAAGTATGTTATAAGGCACTTTGACATTGCCACAGCTTATTTAAACGCAGAGCTGACAATGTATATATGAGAGCAATACCTGGGTTTGAAAAAGATACTCCAACTGGTGTGTATCGACTACGGAAAGCCTTATACGGGCTAAAGCAAGCAGCGAGATGCTGGAACCAGTGTATAGACGAAAAGTTAAAGGGTCTTGGCTTCGAAAGAAGCAGTGTAGATACATGTCTATACAAGAAAGGAAAGGAGTCTAGAAAGCAAACATTTGTTTTGGTGTTTGTCGACGACCTCTTAATACTAGCACCATCCGAAAAGGATGTGGAACAAGTTTTTAAAGGACTAAACTCAAGTATGACAGTCAAAGATCTTGGAGAAGTCCGGAAATACTTAGGCGTTAATGTAACTAGGACTGAGAATGATATTTGCCTAGATCAAAAAGACAAAGTTTTTGAATTACTTGAGAGAACAAGATTGACTCTGTGTAAAATAGTAGCAACTCCAATGGTACCGGATTTTTAAAGCTTGAAAGGTGAAATGTTTGGCAACCAAACATTGTTTAGATCAGTAGTTGGGAGCCTCTTGTATTTGGCAAATTGGACTAGGCCTGACATCACCTATGCCACTAATGTACTAAGCAGGAGAGTGAATGAACCAACGTTAACTGATTGGCAAGCTGTAAAATGAGTGTTAAGATACTTGAAAGGAACATGTGACAAAAAGCTAAAAATTTGTCCAAAAGAAAGCGGTATGAAGGGGTTTGCAGACGCAAGTTTTGGCGACAACAAACAAAACTTGTCATGTTCCGGGTATCTAATTAGCTTTAATGGGATACAAGTGACATGGAAATCTCGTAAACAGTCACACGTTTGTTTATCCACGGCAGAAGCGGAATTTTCTGCTTTGTCTGACTGTTGTACAGAACTAGAGTGGATAAAGGCTCTAGTAAACGAGTTCCAAAGTTTTAAAGATACGATATCTTTATTTACCGATTCACAATCTTGTATAGCAATATCAAATTCGGAAGGATTGAAGCAGAGAACAAAGTACATTGGAGTAAGGTACCAAAATGTTAGGAAGTTAGTACAGGATGGTTTTATTAATCCTGTGTATGTACAGTCAGATGAGAATATGGCGGATATGTTTACTAAAGCATTGACCAATTATAAATTTAATGTATTTTGTAAAAAGATATTGTTAATATAATTAATGTGTGTCCTTGTGTTGCTCATGAAGGAGGAGTGTCAGATTCTTGCATTTGAAAAGTAATTCATGAGTCAACACAAGATGTATTTTTGCAGTTTGAGATGACCTGTGGTGTGGCGTGCTTGACACCAGATGGCGCTGTTTCAAGACTGCTGAATGGAACCTGGGGGGATTTCAGTTGAAAGTGACAGTTGGAATTTGATATCTGAGAGGATTAGACGTATGTTAAGAGAGGTAGCTGATGGTTGTGTTTTTTGATGCTTAGCTGTATAGAATGATAAGCTCCAAGATAGATATTGTATATGTTCAGTAAGATATTTTTAAATACAATTCAATACAAAGTTTTTTACTTACCATTTGAACTGAATGAGAGTTTTATTATTCACACTAACAGAGACTGATGCTTGAGCCTATGGGGGATTATTGTTATATTTTTGTTGCCTATCCGCAGTCACACAAACCCCTCGTCGAGAGCATCTCCCAATCCAATGTCTAAAACCCACTTAGAAAGGCAGGCAACTGCATCAACCCAAAAAGTTCTGCAGCACTGGCGAGTGGGGTACCGAAGGATGATATGCCGAGCAAACATGCCAATGGTTTGGAGATAGAAATTAAGCTATATTGTAGGAACCCCATTCTAGAATAGTAACTTGTGGAGCTGATCTAACCTAGGTATAATTTGGAAGGTCAAGGGAGAATTCATGGAAAAAAGAAGAGATGGAGAAGGATTCCTAAGAACATCCATTTACATGCCTAGAGGCATCAGGATAAATATATATATAGAGAGAAGCTCTTCAGGCAACACAAACTACTTTGAGGCATTCTTCATCCTTGGTTGCTAAGCATTCGTGCTTTTCTAACAAGAAGTTTGGTATACTGGTTCCAACATTTGGCTCAAACTTTGAGAAACCAGTGTTGAAATCCCAGCTCATCAATGGAAGTAAGTTAAAGATAAAGGTTTCCCCTTGACATTAAGTCTAGTCGTGTCCGACTCTAGGGGATAGTGCTCATCTCCATTTCTAATCTGAAGAGGCAGCGTTGTCCGTAGATGCCTCCAAGGTCATATGGCTGGTATGACTGCATGGAGCACCGTTACCTTCCCGCTGGAGAGGTACCTATTGATCTACTCACATTTGCATGTTTTCTCGCTGCTAGGTTGGCAGAAGCTGGGGATAATAACAGGATCTCACCCCACTCCGTGGATTTGAACCACCTATGTTTCGGTCAGCAAGTTCAGCAGCTCAGTGGAAATCCACTGTTTATTTATTACCTTTTTATACTAAAGATGTGGACAAGCCTAAAAACATTTTATACTAAAGATGTGTAGTATAAGCCTAGGATGGAAAATGCAGCAGCTACTGGTAAATTTTAAAATAAAAAATAGCTATCAATAAAATTACATTAATTGAGGCATACAGCTTCTCCTCTCCCCTCAGCACAGCAATCCAGAAAAGGAAGGTGCTGTGCCAAGAGGAGAGGCTGTGCGCCTTCCTCTCCTCCTCTCCCGGCCCAGAGATCCAGCTGGGTTGCTATCCCAAAAGGGGAGGAGGCAGGCACATAGCTGGTAGAAGCCCTGCAAAGGGCTTCTTTCAGTACCACATCTTCCTGTCAGGACCCTCACTCGAGTATAATCCGAGGGGGACTTTTTCAGCATAAAAATGTGCTCAAAAACTAGGTTTATACTCAAGCATGTACAGTATTTGTATGGTTTTGTTTTTGTGGGTGGGGGAACAGTTCTGTGATTTATATCTTGGGTTGTTTGTAGGCTTGTCGGTCTGGTTTTTGTTGAACAAAATTTAATTTTTAAAAAAGGAAATCCACCGGTGATCCACAAGTCACTCTTTTAGATTCAGAGGAAGCCAATAGCAAATCTTTACTGCATAATTCCTGTTAAAGAAACTCTAAGTTAGTTGAGAGTGGAGTTCACTGGAAAACTCGTAACAATCTCTATTATCTGGATTTTCCGATTCCTTTCGTTTTCTTTCCTTATATTCATCTTCTTTTTCTGACCCTGTTTCCTTTCCTTTTTCCAGTGTCCTGGTGCTCATAGCTGGAAACTAAGTTAAATCAAATGTGTTTCACAGCTCATTCGCCTAACTGTTCAGATGTGAAGCATTCTGCATAGCCAATAAGTGTCCTGGAGATGCTGCCATTTGTCACCTCTGAGAATGCATTAGTCTGGCATAAAAACCACTGAGCAAAGCAAGGAATGAAAGTCCTCCTTGGAGATTAATCAAAGAATGCTTTTCAAATCAACGCATCAAATCTCAATACTCATTTACACAAATTGAACATCTGAACATTCAAAGTTACAGTGAATATTTGCAATATCTCTGTTTCTGGAAAATGTTAGCAAATCCTGTCATTGCCCCTAATTCGAACTAGTTGCTTGTGTTGAAAAGAAAAAGCACAAATCTAGCATATTTTTTCCCTTATAGGATTTGTCTATCTGAACTATAAAAAAAATGTACTAACCTTGTAGGTGGTTTGATGATTCACTTGCAATGTGTTCCTTTGGGCTTTAAATCATTTTTTTAAAAAACTTGCCTTTTATCCATTGTTTTACGGAAAATCTAGACATTTAAGCATGTGGCCATCCCTCCAGGTGAAATTGCTTTGCTGTATCCTTGCTGAGAGGAGTTGATGGTGGCAGGAACTAGTTGGTGGGAGGTGAGCATTTCCACCAGAAAAAAGCTCTTTCCTAGGTTGAATTTAATTTTTTTCCCTAAAGAAAGTACATGTGTACAGGTGCTCGCAAATTGGTATATTAATACACCTCTGCTTAACAGAAAATTAATTTGTTCAAATAAACAGTGGGGAAAAAGTCAAGACTCCACAGGCAAATGGCCAAAAATAGTGCAAAGGATTGGAAATGTTGACCCAGTGAGGTGAGTTTAATGCGGGGAAATGTATGTCTCACCACAATCTGTGTGACATTAGCAGGGTCACTGCAGGAAAATGTAGTGGAAAAGATTTGTTTTCATCAGTGTAGGAAAACCCATATGCTGTTCTGCTCCAAAGCTTTCTGCAGATATGATGTTACTTATGTGGCCTTGTCACAATATTTGTGCTTTTTTTTGTGGATCCTGTGTCTGAAAATCCAAATGGCCAACAAAATATAATGGAGCCTTGCTAACCCTATGAAACACAAAATATGCCATTGTCACAAACTATTATACTGCTTAGATATGCTGGCCAAAGAGTCTTCTAGTGGATCTATTTACTGCAGTGGTTCCCAACCTGTGGTCCGTGGACCATCAGTGGTCCATAAAAACTTAAATATGGTCTGTGAAACATTTAACATTTTTAACCTTTATTCATTTTAATGAATCTGTTGCTATACATACAGCACTGGCAAGTAGGATGTCAACCAAGTGCAGGAGACTAGGGGATGGCAAGTGATCGACATCATATGTCATGTACTCATGCCACCCAGCATCAGTCAGTCGCACACATTATTTTGTCTTGCTTGGCTGTGTCAGTGATTCTGTTTTGCTGTTTAGTGATCCGATGGCTCCAGTAGTTTTTTCCTGACTGTGAGTCCCCAATATTCATATTAATTTTTGACTTATCTAATAATGATTGAAATGAATTTCAATTGAAAAAGACTTTATTTATTTATTTATTTGCTATATTTCTATCCCATCTTTCTTGACCATGAAGGTTGAGAAAGGTGGCATAGAAATATAGTAAATAAGTACTATTTGTTTATATGTTTATTTATGATATTTTTAGGCCGCCCTTCTCACCACGAAGGGGACTCAGAGCGGCTTACATGATATATTATTAGCATACTACAATATCAGTATTATATATTACTATATTGTATTATACCATTATATTGTAATATTATTAGTGGAGGTGGAGTTTCCAGCATGCATGGAGGCTCCGCATGCTGTAAACTCTGCCTAGGCGCCGGCTGGAAACTCCACCTCCCGGAGTTACCAGCCAGCGTGGAGGCGGAGTTTACAGCCGGCAGCGATGCGCTCCTGCAGATCTGGCACTCTCGGCGGGCACGTACCCTGCCGAGTGCATTAATCTGCCTTTGCTCTGTATAGCTATTTATACTATAGGGGGCTCAAGGCAGTTTATAGCATAGGAAATAATTCAATGCCTATCCAATATACAATTAAACAAACATTCAATTAAAAATTAAAAACCAAATTAGAAAACATTAAAACATTTAAACCATTCCAATTATTACTATAAACCTCGTTATCCGCAATCATAGTCCAGATCATTCCGGTGATCATACACATAATTCCAAGTCCATCTATTGCACTATATTATTCACCAAAGGCTCAATCCCAAAGATACATTTTCACTCTCTTTCTGAAGGTCAGGAGGGAAGGGGCTGATCTGACATCGCTGGGGAGTGAGTTCCGCAGCCAAGGGGCCACCACTGAGAAGGCCCTGTATCTCATTATCACCAATATAGCTTTTGTTTGTTATGTTTATACTCAGTTGCATCCAGGAAGAGCTCATTGAATTTCAAAATGATAGAAACTACAAGGACATGTTTGAATCTGATTCTCTTGAGGAGTTTTAGTGTAAAAAAGCAATTTTATATTAAAATTTGAGGAATCACCTTGTGCTACCTTAGGCTCTTCTCCACAACTTATTTATGTGAACAAGGGTTTTCTGCTTTGCTGCTAATTAAAAATAAGTCCAGGAATTGATTGAAAGTAAGTGATGATATGCATGTAGCTTTGAGCAATAATATTAGCCCCAGGATTACCCAATTTGTAATGAAGATGCAAGCTCAAAAATCACATTGATGCAAACCAAATTTAATTTTCTATTTAAAATGTTCTTTTTTATATTATAATAGTACTCTTAATTCACATTACTATTAAGTTTAACAGATATGTAAAAGTTTTATTAAGGTTTATTTTTAAATTAACACTTTATTGTTCTTGACCCTTGTGGTCCCTGCTAACAAAAAAATCAAAGTGGTCCTTGGTCATAAAAAGGTTGGGAACCACTGATCTATTATGATGGCGTAGATGTTCTAGAATAGAGGCTGTGAAGTGCACCTTCACAGGTAAAGGTTGAACATGTTTTGTATTTAAATGTATCCCTACACAAAGATGATTTCTCACTGGGGAAATCATCAGATGTGAAGATCTCTTACAAGTACAGTGATAGTCACAGATTGTGAGAAGTGGCAGTTTGCAAAGATAATGTCAACATCACCAACCCAATTGGAGATCATTATTTCTATAAAATCAAAGTTAATTGTGATAATTATGCTTAAGTCTTACAAAGATAATAGCCAGCTTTAACAATGGTGGGTACATTTGATGATGGTCAAATAGAAATGTATATTTTTTTTCTTCTTCTTGCAGCATGATTTTTTTCTGGATGATTCACCATGAGCATAAACTTAGTATGCATAATACTTTTTATTATAGCACATTTTACATTCGTGGTAGATAATGTAGCTGAGCCAGCTTGCTCCAGGCATGGTGCAAGTCCACACAAGAGAGGAAAGTGCCAGCTCTGTCCATCAGTCACACATCACCTGCATTTTTAAACAATGCATTACCTAGGTAGTTACTATTTTCCTCTGGTGGTACATTATGTTAAATTGGTTTGAATTATCTTTTTTTTCACCTATGTTGACTGCAGTGGATCCTCCTGCTTTTAAATTCAAGTTTTTGGACTGAAGAAGGCTGAAAGCCATGCAGTGTTGATGATGTGTTAAATTCTACCTTATGACAGGTTATCAGTCTGTTTTGTGTAGGGCACCTTAGGCAAAAGACATGAGCCACATTCGTTCATGCACACTGAAGTAAAAACAGAGGCCTGCAGAGTGAAGCAAGACAAGGAGCAGTCGGCATTACATTTCTGCAAGCTTATCAGATAAAGCAAACACACACAAACATTGCCACTGAGGGAGAACAGGTGTAACTATTGCTTCAACTTCAGTCCGTTCTCCTTCCTGCTGTGGATGTTGAGTAATTACTTTGCATTCAAACCTTCCTGCTTTTGTTCAGAGCATCCATCTTGGCTATGATGAAAGGTGACACTGTCGCCTGATGCTGTCAAAACTGTGGGCCGTGATGAATTTGTCTACTGATATATCTAGAGGCTTTTCAAAGAAGTAGGGCACCTGGGCTCCCCACCCCATCCATATCCGGCCCACGCCAAGAGTCTCTATTGGGGGTATATCTTTGGTGAGAGCGTTGCAAACTGTGGGGGGTCTGCAAGAGCAACAAGAAGCAAATTTGGTGATACTGATGAAATCTGAATGTTGCAGCTTTTAAGGCCTTTGATCTTACATCACCGTGTATGTATCCATAGACAGAAAGAAATAGGAGGCAACCAGCAAAAGGACAAAGAGAGAAAAATCATCATCAATATCACATCAAATCATTATAGAGATCACAAGGACTATCCAGTCCAACTCCCTGCTTACTGGAAGACATGAGCAAAGCACTCCAAACAGATGGCCATCTAACCTCTATTTTAAAACCTCCAAAGAAGAAGACTTCACCGCACTATGATACAGTGTATTCCATTTTTAAAAGTTCTTACTGTCAAGAGTAAGATGGTAAGTAGTTGGTATCATTTTCAGGAGTTGTTCACTATTTAAAAGTTCCAAATGCATTTAATGGCTTCCCTGACCTTGCTTTACTCTGGTCAGTTTCCCTACTCCAGGCAGTCCCTGAGTTACAAACATCCAACTTAGATATGAGACAACAGGAAGTGAGAGAAATCTACCCTTAGGAAGGGAAATCCCCTCCTGAAAGAGTTATCATGGCGAAAAGGTCTCTCTACCGAGGCTTTCTCACCAATCCTTGTTTCCATAACAAGCCATATTTTTCAAAATCCAATTATCACAGGGACAGAAAGTGAGAGTAAATCTTCTGAAAAGGGCCACAGACAGCAAAACAAACACCACAGGAGTGTTAACCCTTCCCTATGCTATCCAAAGCAAATATATACATAATTTTTGGCTGGAGTTGCATTTTAAGATGTACCTGTTCCAACTTACATACAAATTCATCTTAAGAACAAACCTACAGAACCTACCTTGTTTGTAACTTAGGGGCTGCCTGTATACGACAATTGTTTTTTTAACCCATGAAACGAAAGCTGTTAGCAAATTAGACTTTCCCCATATTTCTTGCCTAAAATAGTTGAAGGATTTGCAGTGAAACTAGAAATGGATGTGATCAAGCCCACAAGCTGTAGCACAGCAGTTCTCGTTTGTGCCTGGGGACCAGGGAACAGCACCAGGAGTTCCATTAGCATTAGGGCCTGCACCAGCAGAGATAGATTCTGAAGAGGATTTGGAAGGGTTGCCTGAAGGAGCGTTTCCCATCACTGGGCCCCTCTCTCCCACTGAAAGCTTGGCTTGGGATGAAAATTGGCTTGACCCCTATGCAGACATAGACGAAAGCCAGGTGCAAACTGAAAGCAGTGATAGTGGAAGTTATGAGCATCCGGGGGGAAGAGGGTCACAGGAGCTTCTGAATGAAAACATGGAACAAGGCGGCTGGGAAGATTCTAGGGAGGAGAGCTCTCATGGAGATAGGGACCCAGCTGCGGAGAGACAAGGCTGAACCTTTGATAGGAGAAGTAGCATTGAGTCCAGGAGAAGGGGATGGCACCGCAGCCTAGACAGGCCGAGGTCCGTCAGCGGAGATTGGAGACGACGGGGCCTAGAGCGTCGGGGACCTCGGCCGAAAGATTAAGTATAGCATCCGTGGGAAGAAATCCCCAGTGCTTCGGCCACGTCTCTTCTGAGCAGATGTGTAGCGAAGTGGGTCTACGGAGCTGAGTTGGCTAGTGGCCACCAAGTCTTGTCTTGCATTTACCTTGCCTTGTTCCTGAATCCGCATTGCTGCGCGGAGCCCTGCTTAAGCTTTTGGATTGCCTTGCCAAGCTGTTTTGGACATTAATTGCTTCAAGCCCTTTGGATTACCTTGCTATTCTTATGGACATTATACCTTTTGAACTGTTTTTATATACAATAAAGTAGTTAGCCTTCAGTCCGTCTCTGTGTGTGTGATTAAGGGGCCGGTCAAGTCCGTGCATCGTGACAGTTGGCCGAAGCACTCCAAGAACCCCTTATCACACCACGGGACGCCGCAGGAAACGCGCAAGGAACGTTGCCGCCATGGCTCAGCTGACGGATGCCCAAGTGGCCGCGATGCAGCAGGAACTGGGGGAACTAAGGACCAGGGCCGGACGGCACCCCGGAGTATCCACGCCTGCTCGCTTCGGAGGCAATCTGGCTCTAGTTGAGGTGTTCATCGGCCAAGTGAAAATATACCTGGAGCTGCGGCCCAACGAGTTTGACAACGATCGGGCCCAGGTGGGCTTTGTCTACAACTTGTTGGAAGGAACGGCGGCAGTGTGGGCGACTACATTGCTTCGGGCCAGATCTCCCCAGGTGGCCATGTTGAGAGACTTTCTCAACGCCATCAAGGCGACTTGGGGAGCCCCAGTGAATGCGGAGTTAGCCGAGCGGGATTTGGACCGGCTATCGATGAGGGACCTGTCCCTGTCCCAGTATATTTCCCGTTTCCGTGTGCTGGCTGGCCAGGTGGATTGGAACCCCTCTGCCCTCCGGTACCAGTACATCAAAGGGTTGTCATCCGAGATGCAACAGGAGATGTTGAGAGGGCATGGCTGTCCTGCGGATCGGGAGGCGGCAATCACCTTGAGCTTACGTGTGGAAGCGGGATTACAGACCCGGAGGCGTTGGGACAAAGGGGCGGTGGAAAAACCGGTGGCGAGGAAGGAGTCGGGGGCCGGTCAGTTCTTGCCCCGACAGTTTGCCCCGACTCCCCAACCCATGGATGAACCGGAGCCCATGCAGCTTGGGACGGTGCGGCCTAAGGTGGATTCGGCGGAGAAAGCACGCCGTCAACGTCTAAATCTATGTTGGTATTGTGGAGAAGCTGGACATTTTGCCAGAGAATGCCCCCAGAAGCCGCGGGGGAAGACTCCTCGGGCTTCGGCCGCCCTTGGAGGGGCCCCAGAGGCCGAAGAAGCAATCCAGGCGACGGGGGAAGGGCCCGGCCGGGTGTAAGAGGGTTCGCTCACTTGGCCGACGTCGCTCATCTTCCCCCTGAACCCAAAACTGGACAATTGTTCTTAGTCATGGTTACCCTGTGGTCGCCGGAGAAGGGGCCGATGATGGTCCATGCCATGATCGACTCAGGGGCTACCAATAACTTCATCGATACAGACTATGCCAAGTCTGCTGGATTACAATTTCTTGAACTCCAAGAACCAAAGGGTGTGCAGACCATTGATGGGAGAACGTTAAAGACTGGGGCCGTAACTCACTATACAGCCCCTACCAAGATGTGGACCAGTTCCCACAAAGAGGACATTTCCTTCCTTTTGACCAAGTTACCGGATTTCCCTATCGTCCTGGGCATTGTGTGGCTCTCACTCCATGATCCACAGATCTCCTGGGCCAAGAGACAGTTAATTTTTTTCTTCCGACCATTGCCAGAGCCACTGCATGACGGCCCGGGCTTGCCAGGCTCAAGAGGTGGAAAACTTTGCCACGTTGCCCAAAAAATATGCCGGGTTTTGGGATGTCTTCAGTGAAAAGGAGGCGGAAAGCTTGCCTCCGCACCGGCCCTACGATTGTGCCATTGAATTGGAACCGGGAGCCCCTATCCCGCGGGGGAGACTCTACCCTCTCTCGGAACCAGAGCAACAGGCTCTCCGAGACTTCCTGGATGAGAATCTGCGGAAGGGCTTCATTTGGCCTTCTCAGTCCCCGGCCGGGGCGCCCATTCTTTTTGTCAAGAAGAAATCGGGGGAACTGCGGCTCTGTAATGACTATCGGGAGCTCAACAAGATCACGATTCGAAACCGCTACCCCCTACCCCTGATCCCTGAGCTGTTGGAGCGGATGCGGGGAGCCAAGGTCTTCACTAAACTGGATTTGAGGGGCGCTTATAACCTGGTGCGGATTCGTCAGGGCGACGAATGGAAGACGGCGTTCCAGACCAAGTGGGGAAGTTTCGAATACCTGGTGATGGGATTCGGGTTGTGCAATGCCCCAGCCTGTTTCCAACATTTCATGAATGACATTTTCCGAGACCTGTTGGATCGCTATCTGGCAGTCTATCTTGACGATCTGCTGATTTTCTCTCCGGATCAGGCGACCCATGACCTCCATGTCAAGGAAGTGCTCCAGAGACTGAGGGCCCACGGGCTCTATGCCAAGCTGGAGAAATGTGCTTTTGACCTGCGTAAGGTGGACTTTCTGGGCTATCGCATCTCACCTACGGGCATTGCCATGGATGACACCAAAGTCCAAGTTGTGGCCGACTGGACGGCTCCGGCCAGCAAAAAAGACATTCAAAGATTCCTGGGCTTTGCCAACTACTACAGAAAGTTCATTCCTGACTTTGCCAAGTGGGCTGATCCTATCACCCAGTGCCTGCGGGGAAAGGCGCCGTTCCGGTGGACGCCGGAGGCGGACGTGGGATTCTGCAAGTTAAAGCAGCTGTTCACCACCCAGCCGCTTCTGCAGCATCCCAACCCCCGCACCCCTTTCATCGTGCAGGCTGACGCTTCGGATGTCGCCGTGGGAGCAATCCTGTTACAGCCACAGGGGACGGACTTGTTGCCCTGTGCCTATTACTCCCAGCAGCTCACGGCTCCGGAAAAGAACTATACCATTTGGGAGAAGGAGCTCCTGGCCATCAAGGTTGCCTTTGAAGTCTGGCGACACCTCCTTGAAGGAGCCGAATTCCCGGTGGAAGTTCACACTGACCACCGGAATTTGGAGCACTTGAAGACCCAGCGCAAATTGAACCAGAGGCAACAGAGATGGTCCCTGTTCTTTGAGCGATTCAATTTCTGCATCCACTATGTGACCCCCAAGCAGACCAAGCAAGCTGATGCTCTGTCTCGGAAGCCGGAGTATGTTCGTGGCAGAGAGGGGCTTTCCGAGGCCCGTTTGCTTAAAGCGGAGAACTTTGCGGCTGCTCGGGCGGCCCCTGTAAACCCTCCAGTGGGCCCTCCGGCCCCGGGGGACAAGAGACCTCTGAGTGACCAGGTCCAGGCACGCCAACAGACTGACCCTTGGGTGCAAGAGCAGCTGACCAAGGGGGTGCAGGTCCCTTTCCAGGTAAAGAATGGGGTGCTCTACCACCGCGACTCTGTCTATGTTTCCCCTGGGCCCGAGCGGGCAGACATTCTCAAACTTTGCCATGATAGCCGGGCCGCAGGGCATTTTGGGCTATTCAAGACCCTTCAGTTGGTGCTCCGGGATTTTTGGTGGCTTAAAGTGCGGAGGGATGTGGAGGACTATGTGGGCTCTTGCCCTGTGTGCCAGCGGGCAAAGAACCAGGGGGGCAAGCCGGCCGGTTTGCTCCAGCCGCTTCCGACCCCTTCCGCTCCCTGGAAGATGATTTCGGCCGATTTCATCACCGACCTGCCCAAGTCCAAGGGTTTCACCACGATTCTGGTTGTGGTGGACTGTTTCACCAAGATAGGACACTTCATTCCCTGTGTGGGGGTACCTACTGCCAAGGAGACTGCTGATATGTTTGTGCAACATGTGTTTCGGCTCCATGGACTTCCACAGAGTTTGGTGACGGACTGCAGCACCCAATTCACTTCCCAGTTCTGGAAGGCTGTCCAGAAGCTGCTGGGGGTCGATGTGCGGATGTCCACGGCCCATCACCCCCAGTCCGACGGGCAAACCGAAAGGGTTAACGCCACCTTGGAACAGTACCTCCGGTGCTATGTCAACTATCAGCAAAACAACTGGGCGTCCTTGTTGTCTTTGGCGGAGTTTGCTTACAACAATGCGACGCAGGAATCCATCAAAGAGACTCCTTTCTTTGCTAACTATGGACACCATCCTCGGTTCTACCCTCCGGTAGATCCGTCTGGGGAAGTGCCGGCGGCAGAAGATTGGCTTCGGGAGCTCACTGCGCTCCAAGACTTGCTACGTACTCAATTGGACCAGGCTAAGGCGGATTATAAGCGGATGGCTGATCGGCGGCGCCAGGAGGGCCCGGAGATCCTTGTGGGGGACACAGTTTGGCTGTCTACCAAGAACCTGCCTACGCAGAGGCCCAGCCGCAAGTTGGATGCCCGGTTTTTAGGCCCTTACAAAGTGTTGGAGAAGGTGGGGCCTGTTGATTTCAAACTACAACTCCCAGTGGACATGAAGCTCCACCCTGTGTTTCACCGTTCTTTGCTCCGCCCGGCGAAGGGGGTGCGGCCTGATGTGACGCAACCGCCCCCTCCCCCTGTGATGCGTGACGGTGAGGAGGAGTTTGAGGTGCAGGACATCCTGGACGCGCGCATCAGCTGCAGTATTTGATTGACTGGAAAGGCTTTGGGCCGGAAGAGCGTTCCTGGACGCCGGCTCGAGATGTTCACGCCCCGGACATTGTTGCTCGGTTTCACCGCAAGTACCCTGACAAACCCAAGCCTCGAGGGCGGCCTCGGAGGGGCCCTGAGGGGGGGGATAGTGTAGCACAGCAGTTCTCGTTTGTGCCTGGGGACCAGGGAACAGCACCAGGAGTTCCATTAGCATTAGGGCCTGCACCAGCAGAGATAGATTCTGAAGAGGATTTGGAAGGGTTGCCTGAAGGCGTTTCCCATCACTGGGCCCCTCTCCCACTGAAAGTTTGGCTTGGGATGAAAGTTGGCCTGACCCCTATGCAGACATAGATGAAAACCAGGTGCAAACTGGAATCAGTGATAGTGGAAGTTATGAGCATCCGGGGGGAGAGGGTCACAGGAGCTTTTGAATGAAAACATGGAACAAAGGCGGCTGGGAAGATTCTAGGGAGGAGAGCTCTCATGGAGATAGGGACCCAGCTGCTGAGAGACAAGGCCGAACCTTTGATAGGAGAAGTAGCATTGAGTCCAGGAGAAGGGGATGGCACCGCAGCCTAGACAGGCCGAGGTCCGTCAGCGGAGATTGGAGACGACAGGGCCTAGAGCGTCGGGGACCTCGGCCGAAAGATTAAGTATAGCATCCGTGGGAAGAAATCCCCAGTGCTTCGCCATGTCTCTTCTGAGCAGATGTGTAGCGAAGTGGGTCTACGGAGCTGAGTTGGCTAGTGGCCACCAAGTCTTGTCTTGCATTTACCTTGCCTTGTTCCTGAATCCGCATTGCTGCGCGGAGCCCTGCTTAAGCTTTTGGATTGCCTTGCCAAGCTGTTTTGGACATTAATTGCTTCAAGCCCTTTGGACTACCTTGCTATTCTTAAGGACATTATACCTTTTGAACTGTTTTTATATACAATAAAGTAGTTAGCCTTCAGTCCGTCTGTGTGTGTGTGATTAAGGGGCCGGTCAAGTCCGTGCATCGTGACACAGGCTGCTGTCTGCCAGTTTCTCTACTGCAAACATTATTTCAATAGTTAGATCTTGAACTAAAAACACCATCATGTTCTCTCATAATGCTAGAACCTGGATTATAAGAAAAAACATAATAAAAAACAGAGTTTAAAAAACTTGGCATTATACTAAATGTCCTTTGTCCAGTAGTGCCTCTGGTGTTGCTATTAGAAGGCCCTCCATCGTTCATGTGACAGGGCTCAGGTTGCATTGTAATAGGTGGTCTCTGGCTTGCTCTTCTCCACACTTGAATGTCTTGGACTCCACTTTGGCTCTGCATCTCGTGGTACCAGCCTATTCAGCGCAGCCTGTTCAGCATCTTCCAAGTCACCCAGCCTTCTGTGTGCCCAGGAGAAAGTCTCTCATTCGGTATCAGCCATGGATTGAGGTTCCAGGTTTTAGCCTGCCACTTTTGGACTCTCACTTGCTGAGGTGTTCCTGGGAGTATCTCCATAGATCTTAGAAAAATATTTCTTGATTGAAGGCATTGGCATACTGGCTGATATCCAAACAGGGGATGGGCCGGAGATGTCACTGCCTAGGGGACATGAAAGAAGCCTCCGCACAGGATTGCAACACATCCAGGCATCCCCTGGGTAAACAGCTGATTCTCTCACACCAGAAGTGACCAGGTCTTGGGTCAGATCCACTATGGTTCCTCTTTTGTGTTCCCATGAATTACAATGAGTTTTACCCACATTTTAAGATGCTAAGAAAATCTTGTCAAAAGGGTAATGGATGTTACAGAAAGTGACTTGGGCATCTGGTTGCCAGCACTTCTTGTGAAGTCTGAAGTCACAAGATGCAATGTCTGTTATAGAGAAAAAGCAAAGTTGAACAGAAGTCAGATATTATAATGTTGTTTATTCTCTCAGGACACAACACAGAAGATTAGGCAATCTTATCCCAGAACAGCTTGTTGGGATCACTGCAAGATTAGATGTTTGTAAATACGGGTTGTTCTAAATTGGCATCTTTATTTAGACACTTTGGGATAAATGTGTTAATTTTACAATCCATATTGGAAAGTGAGAAGCGACTGATATTCACCAAGGAGTGAGTCCTTCTGTTGTGCCTTGATTTCCAACCCAACAAATGTATCATAAATGCTTAATAGCACAATAGTATCTTCAGTTCATAGCCTCTAGATAAGGAAAGAATTTTTAATGAATGGAGTCTGAATGTACAACAGATTCTAAAATCTGTAACGCTATGCTATTATAAGATGATGGAACTATATTTGAACTTGAGCAAAAAAAAGGTGAACATTTGAGGCCTGGAGATTGAAACTGTGTGGGTCAGTCCTGCCTCCACTGACGGCATAACATTACACTGTGATTCCTCAGCTTCATGTCCTCCAGACATGTTGAAGTACAAATTCATTAGAAGTGATGAGAATTGTGGTCATTGTAGATGAGGAAAGACTAAATTATGACAAAAGATGGCAAATTTATAGATTAGATATGTTTTTAAAAGAATGTGAATAATGTAATATGCTCTCTTTTGGTATTAGGGAAAAAACATTATATAGGCTCCAATCCAAAACGTGCTACTTATCCTCCACTACACTATTTTCCTGCTACATGTCAACTCATTTTCTTTCTTCTGGTTATTGGTTCCAAAAGCTGTGAGATGCCTCTGAATAACCATCATTAGGGAAACGGAAGTCATAATAATAATAATTTTATTTCTTACCCAGCTCTCCTCACGACTCAAGGCAGGTTACAACAAAGAGACATATGCCGATGAAAACCAAATTTAATGCACCCCTGCTACTAACAGGATGCTGATCTTTGCATTTACAGCCAGTATATTGCTTCACAATGCTGAAGAAAACACCCATTGCATTCAATGTCAGTTTTGAAATCTTAAAAAAACCACTGGAGTTTTGTCAACAAAGTTGTACACAACTTCTGACAGCGTGAACTAAACCACTCATATAAAGTTGCCTTTCAGAGTCTCAGTGTGTTTCCAGTTTCATTGTTAACTTGGCACTGCAAAAAACATGAAGTAGAAATGATTTAAAGTGCTTAAAATACGAGGTTACCATACCATGTGGTGGGCAGTATTTGGTTTGGTGAATGTGGGATTTTTTACCTCTTCCATTAGCAGAAGAACAGCATAAGCAGTGGTATGCATGTCTGGAAACGTTTCCTCTGCTATGTAGCTAAGGTAAACACAAGATAGCAGTCCTCAACAGAAGCAGGCTAGCTGTTAAAGTACTCACAATAGTCCTTTAATGCTGCCACCTCACAGAAAGATCTAATGGTCTCTGGTCTCCATCCTCCACCTCCTCGGGGTCTTTCCTTTTTATCTTCCCCTAGCCCCATCCTTCACACACCCCTACCCAGACCCTTATCCAATGTTCATCAATAAAACTTAACCCCGAGTTTATATTTCTTCCCATTGGATTAAGGGAGTGTGCCTTCCTCACCCTCTTACAGTAAGTCACCAGTTAGATCTAGATCTACAATCTTTGGTATGTGACTTTAGGTGGATTCGTGCAAGAGTGTAACTTATATTGCTATAGTCTCCAACCAAAACCTGTTACAAGAGCTAGAAGGGGAAATATTGGTGCAGTCACTGAAGTAGCTATTTTTGGCAAACCCCTTTTTTGTCTTGCTTTTAGACAAAATGAACAAGTCATGTGTGGACCCCCCCCCCCTAAAAACAGCCATGCCCCTTGCGGTCCTAGCACATAAACTCAAATCCTAGATCTTCAGTCTCCCCCTCTAAAAAGACATAGATTTCTGATCCAATACGAAGCACATTTACTGGCTAGTGACCTTATGCACAGCACAGAGAATAGGTTTGATTTTCTTTTTTAAAAATTATTATATTTTTTTTTATTTTCTACCTGAATAAGCAACACATGTCTATAGTGTCACATAAAGAGAGGATCTGGCAGTTTGTACAAACCCTCTGTCAAGCAGTAGGTATTTTAGAATCCGACAGATAAGAAATTGGCCAGCGAAGTGTGTTGACGGAGTGTGTAGGTTACAGAGTCTGCACTGTCACCTCCATGAAATAATGTGGGACTAATTCCAGGAAAAGCTAATAGCTTTTACTGGGACAGAATTACAATCGGATCAGCAACTTTTTCCCCAAAGATCCATTGGTGAAAAGAACAACATCTGTGGCAGCTCCGGAAAGGAACAGAAGAAAGGCTTAGGTAAATAAACCGTCTCACCATTGCCTTTCAAGTGGTACATCAAATCCTATCAGTTTCAAACAGGTTTGTAGCTAATGCCAGAATACCTCCAGAAGTTATCACTGGTAATGAGCAAGGGGGAGGGGAGGGAGGGAGATGTATACTGTATAGGGGATTAATTCATGTTATGCTATGTCCCTCTATTAGAAAGATGGTACATTTGTCTTTAGTGAAGACAAACTTCACAAACCAAGTTTTATAAAGTGCAGTTATGGAGAGATTTGTGAAAAGAAATGGAAACATAGAGTCAAGGATCCCAGATGTGGTGGCTGTAATAGAAGGTAAGGGAACAGTGTGATGTAGTGAAGAATTATGGAGAGAATAACATAATTGTATTTTAATAGAGACAAGCTACAACCATATTGGAATCAGCGTATATCATGAGGCAATCTGTGTTATTAATCAATTGCAGATTTCCTGTGGAAAATTGGCAGATATACTTTTCTGTCCAGCATTGCAATCTTGGTTTCTAATTGGTCAAATTTGTCCTGAAAAGTGACATGATTGCCAGAAACCCAGCATGTGCCATGTTTACTTCCAAGAATGATTGCTGAAAGGAGCATCTCCATTGTAGAATTCATTCAGTTTGACACCACTTTAATTGCTATGGCTCAATGCAATAGAATCATGGGAGTTGTAGCCTTCTCTGCAAAAGAGTGCTGGTGCCTCAGAAAACTACAACTTCCAGGATTTCAATGCATTGAGCCATGGTAGTAAATAAGGGTATAAAATTGCATTAATGCTACAGTTTAGAATGCACTTGAAGTGGTCTATTAAGCCATGGGAGGAGATGGGGGTGTGGGTAGGTAGGGAAAAGATGGTATCAAGGCAATCACCCAAGGAAGATACTTAGGCAGTACCAAAGAGATCAGGATACAAGCTAAGCCATCTCTATTGAGCATCCTAGTAATCAGCCTAGGAAGACAAACACGTAGAATTTATTACTTTCACAATTGAAACAGATGTTTGTAGCTATTCTAAATTTTCCATAAATTTAGACTATAATCGCAAAATTTTGGGGCTGGTAATGCAAAAACTTACTTTCAGTGTTCAAGCATTTCACATTTGTTCTCATTTTTAGCTAATACCCTCCCACTCACCCCTTCCTCCATCTTCCACAAACAAATATGAAATCTTTGACTAACAACCTTGTCTCATGGCTGCAGAAAATGTCCAACATCGCTCCACTCCACTCCTCTGGCAGCTGATCCCATGGAGGGCAGCGTGGTGTGCATGCAGAGTGTGCGGCTTCCCACCATTAAAATCAACAGCAACACGGGAAGCATCTGATGGGAGCCGACCGGCTCCATGGGTGCCCAGGGCTAAATTGGTGCATGCCGCCAATTTTAGTCCCATGTGATGAGGTCCTAAATGGTCAGGTATAAAATAATATTTCATGTCATCCATCAAAAACTGTTGTCTATCTAATATTTAATGCTAAATATACAAATACATTTTAAGTTGCCACTAAAGGCAAGTGAAAAATTAGGGTTACATATTAACTGCTATAGCTCCATCCCACAGAATCCAGGGATTTGTAGTTTGTTCTGATAGAGAATGGTAAATAGCCCTCAAATCTACAAATCCCAAAATTTGACCCCATAGAGCTATGACAGTTATCATCACGTCAAACTGTTATAATTCCATGGTGTGAGTGCAGCCTAAAATTTGAAAAAGCGGCTATGAAGAAACTAGATAAGTCTGTCAATTGTAAAGATAGAGATTGACTATCCCTTATCCAAGATACTTGGGACCAGAAGTATTTGGTATTTAAGATTGAAACTTTTAAGATTGTTTTCCGATTTTGGGATACTTACAGATACATAATTGGATATCTAGGATGGGAGACCCAAGTCTAAACAAGAAAATGTTTATCTATACACTCTATAGATATAGCTTGATGTTAAATATATTTTTAAATAATGTTGTACATAAGACAAAGTTTGAGTACACCGAACAATAAAAAAAATTGAAGATGTCACTATTTTAATTATCTATGTAGACAATTTTAGAATTATGGATAAGGAGTATTCAGCCTAAATATAATTAAATACCAAAAGTCAGGATTGCCCATGTCATCATTAAGATCAACTTATTTGAAATGTGATGATGGCAGGAAGTGCTGTTGATGTCACAGATCATGAAAAACATGAAGTCTCATGAGAGGTCAAAGTGACTAAATGAAAGCTATTGTACTTTGGAAATATCATTAGATGGGATGATTCATAGGAAAAGACAATAGTGCTGATGCAGTATGAAAAAATATGGCATTAACTAATGGACTAATTTAACAAAGGAAATCACAATCCCAAGTGTACAACAAGATGTCCAGGGTTCTTTGAGGTTTTTGCATTTATACAATTTCACTCAGTTGAAGGCAATTTGATGACAATTAGTCTGCTCTGGATTTGGATCCTAGAGTATGGAGGAAGGTTTTGTTAAATGGATAGAGTACCCTCTGCTCCAACCAAAGCTCATGGTATCCAAGGTCAGTCAGGTTATTTTGGCAAGGGAAGCAGAAAAATTCACAACCCCTCTGACCCTACCCTGGTAGTAAATACAATAATACACTAAATAACTATCATTTTTCCTTTTCATTTCACCTTAAGTCTACCTATACACCATATTGTTCGCGATCAACACTATGAGTTTTAAGTCTCTTCTAAAGCAGGGCTGTCCAACTGGCGCCCGGGGCCATACACGCTCCCCCAGCCTGTTGGACACGGCCCCGCTAAGCCCCTGGCCGCAGGGGCGGTCTGAGATAATTTCGCATGGTAGGCGAAAAATTATTTCAGCGCCCCCAACATAACTTTTGGGCCCCGGGCCTTACCTTGCGTTCCTCCCATGCGCCCGCCCTCTGCAACGCCTGCGTGGGGGCGGCAGCGGGCACCAGGAAGCGCTGGGAGAGGCCTTATCTCCCGATGCGCTGTGCCTCTGAGCTCCGTTGGCACAGCGCATGCGTGCGGAGGCCGACCCGTCCGTGCTGCTGCTGGCAGCCGCCCGCCAAGATGCGCTGTGCCAACGGAGCTCCGTAGGCACAGCGCATGCGCGCGGGAGGGGGAGAGACGCTGCGGCTGTCCCTCACGGGAGCTCTCTTGAGCTCCGTAGGCACAGCGCACGGCCGCTGTCGCCCGCTGGGCCAAGCGGCATGCAAGAGTGCCTACGGACCTCAAGAGCTCCGTAGGCACAGCGCACGCCGTGGGGGGCGACAGCGGCCCTGTGCCTGTGCCTCGGAGTCTCTTGAGGTCCGTGGGCACTCTTGCCAGCGCATGCGCGCGGAGGGCGCGCGCTCGCGGCAGCCTACGGAGCTCAAGAGAGCTCCGTGGGACAGCGTGCGCCGTGTCCCTCCCGCGCATGCGCAGTGCCTACGGACCTCAAGAGAGCTCCGTAGGCACTGCGCATGTGCGTGGAGATTCTGTGGCACAAGATGCGCAGTGCCTACGGACTTCTCTTGCGGTCCGTAGGCACTGCGCGCATGCGCTTCCGCGCAGCGCAGCAGCAAAGCGGGCGCCACCGCGGCGCCGCAGGGCAGCGCCTCACAATGGCGCCCCACCCCGCAGCGTCAAGATGGCGCTCTACGCGGCCGCGTAGGCCGCGTAATGGTAAAGACCCCTGCCTGGTCGCCATTTTTAATTTTTTTAAAAAATCAATTTTTAAAAAAATGGCGGCCGAGGGGAGGGGCGGGGCAGGGAGGAGGAGTGAGCCAGCTCCTCCTCCCTGCACCGCCTCCTCCGTCCTCTCTCTCCGCCGCCCGATGCAAACCGGATCGCATCGGCGCCGGAAAGAGGACAAGGGGTGGTGCCAAGGAGGAGGAAGAGAGCTAGCTCCTCCTCCTGCACCGCCCTCTTCTTCCCTCTCTCGCGGCGCCGCTGCCTTGAAGGAGGGGGTACCCCGGCCTCCTCCCTTGCAAGGCATCGTGGCAGCGGCTGAAGCCGGCGCCGGCTTCCGCGGCTGCCGCGATGCCTTGCAAGGGAGGGGGCGTCCCAGCGGCGCCTCCCTCCTTGCAAGGCATCCCGGCGGCTGAAGCTGGCGCCCGGCTTCCACGGCTGCCGCAATGCCTTGCAAGGGAGGGGTCCCCCCGTGGCGCCTCCTCCCCCTGCAGCATCGCGGCAGCGGCTGAAGCCGGGCGCCAGCTTCCGCGGCTGCCGCGATGCCTTGCAAGGGAGAGGGCGTCCCACTGCACCTCCCTCCCTTGTAGGCATCGCGGCAGCGCTGAAGCAGGCGCCGCTTCTGCGGCTGCCACAATGCCTTGCAAGGGAGGGGCGTCCCCGCGGCGCTCCCCCTCCCTTGCAGGCATCGCGGCAGCGGCTGAAGTTGGCGCCCGGCTTCACGGCTGCGCGATGCCTTGCAAGGAGGGGTCCCCCGCGCCTCCCTCCCTTGCAAGGCATCGCGGCAGCGGCTGAAGCCGGCGCCGGCTTCCACGGCTGCACGATGCCTTACAAGGGAGGGTCCCCCGCGTGGCTCCCTCCTTGCAAGGCATCGCGGCAGCGGCTGAAGCCGCGCCAGCTTCCGCAGCTGCCGCAATGCCTTGCAAAGGGAGGGGGTCCCTCGCGGCGCCTCTCCCTTCAAGGCATCAGGCAGCAGCTGAAGCCGGCCCGAACCGCCAGCTTCATCTGCGGCCAGGATGCCTGGAGGGAGGGGTGCCCGTGGCTCCTCCCTCTCTCCCAAAGTATCCCGGCAGCCGGGCCGGGGCGGGGCCAAGCGGCCCCAGGTCATCAGTGAACTGGAATCCGGCCCTTGGCCGGTTAGAGATGGACAGCACTGTTCTAAAGTATGTAGTTATATATGAGCCTCTAGTGGAGCAATGGTTAAATCCTTGTGCTGGCAGGACTTGCTGACCAATAGGTCAGCGGTTGGATCCAGGGATAGGGGTTGAGCTCCTCTTTCAATCATAGCTCCCTGTGTGGGAACATGAGAGAAGCCTCCCACAAGGATGGGAAAGACATCAAGCATCCAGGCATCCCTGGGCAACGCCCTTACAGATGTGGTGTCTCACACCAGAAGACACTTGCAGTTTCTCAAGTTGCTCCTGACATGAAAAAGTATGTAGGGTTACATATGTGTTGATTTAACATGTTTTCATTGGTCTCTTATATTTGAAAGTTAAAAATGATGACTTTTTGTAATTAAATGCATTGTTAATTCAACAACTTGTTTCATCTCTTTTATACCACTTGTACAAAGCCACATTTGAAATTAATGTCAAGATCTTGCATTGAGAGACATAGCTCCAACATATACTGTAGCTATAGTGTGTCTCCCACTGCAACCCCCTCCCAAAACCAACCTCATCATATGACAAAGCCTAAATAACAGAACCAACCATGGACAGTTCCACAAAGATTACATCAGTGGGATTTCCTTCTCACCAGTTCCCACTGATGTCTGATTGAATCAGGCTCTTTTCACACAATGAACTTTTGCTTTCACACAACGTCATGTCAGAATCATAGATTTGGAAGAGACCTCATGGACCATCCAATCCAAGAGCAGGAAAATGGCATTCAAAGCACCCCCGACAGATGGCCATCCAGCCTCTGTTTAAAAGCTTCAAAGAAGGAGCCTCCACCACACTCTGGGGG
>JARBWK010000003.1:177250812-177387246 GCA_030556195.1 Anolis apletophallus | reverse complement strand
AAACAGATGGCCATCTAACCTCTATTTTAAAACCTCCAAAGAAGAAGACTTCACCGCACTATGATACAGTGTATTCCATTTTAAAAAAGTTCTTGCTGTCAAGAGTAAGATGGTAAGTAGTTGGTATCATTTTCAGGAGTTGTTCACTATTTAAAAGTTCCAAATGCATTTAATGGCTTCCCTGACCTTGCTTTACTATGGTCAGTTTCCCTACTCCAGGCAGTCCCTGAGTTACAAACATCCAACTTAGATATGAGACAACAGGAAGTGAGAGAAATCTACCCTTAGAAGGGAAATCCTCCTGAAAGAGTTATCATGGCGAAAAGGTCTCTCTACCGAGGCTTTCTCATCAATCCTTATTTTCACAACAAGCCATATTTTTTCAAAATCCAATTATCACAGGGACAGAAAGTGAGAGTAAATCTTCTGAAAAGGGCCACAGACAGCAAAACAAACACCACAGGAGTGTTAACCCTTCCCTATGCTATCCAAAGCAAATATATACATAATTTTTGGCTGGAGCTGCATTTTAAGATGTACCTGTTCCAACTTACATACAAATTCATCTTAAGAACAAACCTACAGAACCTACCTTGTTTGTAACTTAGGGGCTGCCTGTATACGACAATTGTTTTTTTAACCCATGAAACGAAAGCTGTTAGCAAATTAGACTTTCCCCATATTTCTTGCCGAAAATAGTTGAAGGATTTGCAGTGAAACTAGAAATGGATGTGATCAAGCCCACAGGCTGCTGTCTGCCAGTTTCTCTGCTGCAAACATTATTTCAATAGTTAGATCTTGAACTAAAAACACCATCATGTTCTCTCATAATGCTAGAACCTGGATTCCTCTAATGAAACAAAACAGTAGAAATTAGTGTGCACATGCACCCAAAGAAGTTACTTTTCACATGTTTGCTCTCAACTGTGATCACTTCAGCTTTGACTTATGGTGACCCTATAAATTAGAATCCCCCAAGACATGATGTCTTCAGCAGCCTTGCTCAGATCCTGGAAACTATAGTTTCCTTTATAGAATCAATCCACTTGTAGTGATGTTTCCCTCTTTTCCTACTGCCTTCCATTTTACAAGTATTATTATTGTTTCTAAAGAGTCATGTTGTCTTATGATATGTTCAAAGTATGATAGCCCCAGTAGGCATCTTAGATTGTAGGAAGAGTTCTGACCTGATTTGCTCCTGGATTCATCTATTTGACTATCTAGTTCACTTCTGCAAAATTAGACTATGTAGTTCACTTCTGCAAAATGTTATGTTGGCCTTTCCAGAGCTATCTGGTTGCCTGTTGTGGGAGCTGATTATTGGGACAGAGAAGCACTTTAGACATCACGCAAAGGGGAGAAAGTGGATGGTATTCCATAGTGTTCCAGCTTTAAACAAGACAGAGGGTTTACTCACCCCCGTCACACAGGATTGCCTCATCCTGTTTCTTAAATATGGATCAGCATTTTGACAGCTGAACAGAGAAAAGGAATTAATATACTGCAATTTTAAAAAATTGTGAGTGGCTGGGCAAAGCATGTAGAACTGATAATTTACAAATTCAACCATTTAAAGGAGACCAGCACATTTTTAAAACACTTCTTTCCATGAATTCATCCCCTTTAAACCTTTACTCTCAAGGAAACCAGCATCCTTTTTACAACAATTCTTTCAGTGGGATCCACACCGTCTTTAAGCTACTAATGTTGATAGAAGGAGTATCGATGGGCATTAGCAGATTGCCCACATGAATGCCCGCAGTGAAACATCACAAAATAACTGGACAAATCCACCGCTTTCCGTCCCAAGGAAAAATACCAATTATTAAGCATGTCTATGCACAGGGAGAGGAGCGGAGTCAATTTCTGCCCATCTTTCAAGACCTCCCATTTCTACACACTGTGTAGATGGAGTCCCATGAACAGCCACCAGAAACAGTCCTGTGTTGTTTGATCGACTCTATGAGATTCTGTCTGAAGTATGTAGAAATAGACGAAAACCTCCATATGATGAGGTCATTAGTCTTTATTTATTTTATCAGAAGCAAACAGAGTACAGTTGTCATGTTGTTGTTTTTTTAATAAAAAAACAGAGTTTAAAAAACTTGGCATTATACTAAATGTCCTTTGTCCAGTAGCTGGCCA
The DNA here is from genome assembly GCA_030556195.1 of Anolis apletophallus. NCBI lineage: Eukaryota > Metazoa > Chordata > Lepidosauria > Squamata > Anolidae > Anolis > Anolis apletophallus. The sequence goes on along the minus strand of JARBWK010000003.1, from coordinate 177,385,101 downwards.
CTTGAAGTGCCTCTGGTGTTGCTATTAGAAGGCCCTCCATCGTTCATGTGACAGGGCTCAGGTTGCATTGTAATAGGTGGTCTCTGGCTTGCTCTTCTCCACACTTGCATGTCTTGGACTCCACTTTGTGGCCACATTCCTAAAGTTTGGCTCTGCATCTCGTGGTACCAGCCTATTCAGCGCAGCCTGTTCAGCGTCTTCCAAGTCACCCAGCCTTCTGTGTGCCCAGGAGAAAGTCTCTCATTTGGTATCAGCCATGGATTGAGGTTCCAGGTTTTAGCCTGCCACTTTTGGACTCTCACTTGCTGAGGTGTTCCTGGGAGTATCTCCATAGATCTTAGAAAAATATTTCTTGATTGAAGGCATTGGCATACTGGCTGATATCCAAACAGGGGATGGGCCGGAGATGTCACTGCCTAGGGGACATGAAAGAAGCCTCCGCACAGGATTGCAACACATCCAGGCATCCCCTGGGTAAACAGCTGATTCTCTCGCACCAGAAGTGACCAGGTCTTGGGGCAGATCCACTATGGTTCCTCTTTTGTGTTCCCATGAATTACAATGAGTTTTACCCACATTTTAAGATGCTAAGAAAATCTTGTCAAAAGGGTAATGGATGTTACAGAAAGTGACTTGGGCATCTGGTTGCCAGCACTTCTTGTGAAGTCTGAAGTCACAAGATGCAATGTCTGTTATAGAGAAAAAGCAAAGTTGAACAGAAGTCAGATATTTTAATGTTGTTTATTCTCTCAGGACACAAGACAGAAGATTAGGCAATCTTATCCCAGAACAGCTTGTTGGGATCACTGCAAGATTAGATGTTTGTAAATACGGGTTGTTCTAAATTGGCATCTTTATTTAGACACTTTGGGATAAATGTGTTAATTTTACAATCCATATTGGAAAGTGAGAAGCGACTGATATTCACCAAGGAGTGAGTCCTTCTGTTGTGCCTTGATTTCCAACCCAACAAATGTATCATAAATGCTTAATAGCACAATAGTATCTTCAGTTCATAGCCTCTAGATAAGGAAAGAATTTTTAATGAATGGAGTCTGAATGTACAACAGATTCTAAAATCTGTAACACTATGCTATTATAAGATGATGGAACTATATTTGAACTTGAGCAAAAAAAAGGTGAACATTTGAGGCCTGGAGATTGAAACTCGTGGGTCAGTCCTGCCTCCACTGACGGCATAACATTACACTGTGATTCCTCAGCTTCATGTCCTCCAGACATGTTGAAGTACAAATTCATTAGAAGTGATGAGAGTTGTGGTCATTGTAGATGAGGAAAGACTAAATTATGACAAAAGATGGCAAATTTATAGATTAGATATGTTTTTAAAAGAATGTGAATAATGTAATATGCCCTCTTTTAGTATTAGGGAAAAAACATTATATAGGCTCCAATCCAAAATGGGCTACTTATCCTCCACTACACTATTTTCCTGCTACATGTCAACTCATTTTCTTTCTTCTGGTTATTGGTTCCAAAAGCTGTGAGATGCCTCTGAATAACAATCATTAGAGAAACAGAAGTCATAATAATAATAATTTTATTTCTTACCCAGCTCTCCTCACGACTCAAGGCAGGTTACAACAAAGAGACATAGGCCGATGAAAACCAAATTTAATGCACCCCTGCTACTAACAGGATGCTGATCTTTGCATTTACAGCCAGTATATTGCTTCACAATGCTGAAGAAAACACCCATTGCATTCAATGTCAGTTTTTGAAATCTTAAAAAAAAACCACTGGAGTTTTGTCAACAAAAGGTTGTACACAACTTCTGACAGCGTGAACTAAACCACTCATATAAAGTTGCCTTTCAGAGTCTCAGTGTGTTTCCCAGTTTCATTGTTAACTTGGCACTGCAAAAAACATGAAGTAGAAATGATTTAAAAGTGCTTAAAATACGAGGTTACCATACCATGTGGTGGGCAGTATTTGGTTTGGTGAATGTGGGATTTTTTACCTCTTCCATTAGCAGAAGAACAGCATAAGCAGTGGTATGCATTTCTGGAAACGTTTCCTCTGCTATGTAGCTAAGGTAAACACAAGATAGCAGTCCTCAACAGAAGCAGGCTAGCTGTTAAAGTACTCACAATAGTCCTTTAATGCTGCCACCTCACAGAAAGATCTAATGGTCTCTGGTCTCCATCCTCCACCTCCTCGGGGTCTTTCCTTTTTATCTTCCCCTAGCCCCATCCTTCACACACCCCTTCCCAGACCCTTATCCATTGTTCATCAATAAATCTTGACCCATAGTTTATATTTCTTCCCATTGGATTAAGGGAGTGTGCCTTCCTCACCCTCTTACAGTAAGTCACCAGTTAGATCTAGATCTACAATCTTTGGTATGTGACTTTAGGTGGATTCGTGTAAGAGTGTAACTTATATTGCTATAGTCTCCAACCTAAATCCTGTTACAAGAGCTAGAAGGGGAAAATATTGGTGCATTCACTGAAGTAGCTATTTTTGGCAAACCCCTTTTTTGTCTTGCTTTTAGACAAAATGAACAAGTCATGTGTGGAACCCCCCCCCCCCCCCATAAAAACAGCCATGCCCCCTGCAGTCCTAGCACATCAACTCAAATCCTAGATCTTCAGTCTCCCCTCTAAAAAGACATAGAATTCTTATCCAATACGAAGCACATTTACTGGCTAGTGACCTTATGCACAGCACAGAGAATAGGTTTGATTTTCTTTTTAAAAAATTATTATATATTTTTTTATTCTCTACCTGAATAAGCAACACATGTCTATAGTGTCACATAAAGAGAGGATCTGGCAGTTTGTACAAACCCTCTGTCAAGCAGTAGGTATTTTAGAATCCGACAGATAAGAAATTGGCCAGCGAAGTGTGTTGACGGAGTGTGTAGGTTACAGAGTCTGCACTGTCACCTCCATGAAATAATGTGGGACTAATTCCAGGAAAAGCTAATAGCTTTTACTGGGACAGAATTACAATCGGATCAGCAACTTTTTCCCCAAAGATCCATTGGTGAAAAGAACAACATCTGTGGCAGCTCGGAAAGGAACAGAAGAAAGGCTTAGGTAAATAAACCGTCTCACCATTGCCTTTCAAGTGGTACATCAAATCCTATCAGTTTCCAAACAGGTTTGTAGCTAATGCCAGAATACCTCCAGAAGTTATCACTGGTAATGAGCAAGGGGGGGAGGGGGGGAGGGAGGGAGATGTATAATGTATAGGGGATTAATTCATGTTATGCTATGTCCCTCTATTAGAAAGATGGTACATTTGTCTTTAGTGAAGACAAACTTCACAAACCAAGTTCTATAAAGTGCAGTTATGGAGAGATTTGTGAAAAGAAATGGAAACATAGAGTCAAGGATCCCAGATGTGGTGGCTGTAATAGAAGGTAAGGGAACAGTGTGATGTAGTGAAGAATTATGGAGAGAATAACATAATTGTATTTTAATAGAGACAAGCTACAACCATATTGGAATCAGCGTATATCATGAGGCAATCTGTGTTATTAATCAATTGCAGATTTCCTGTGGAAAATTGGCAGATATACTTTTCTGTCCAGCATTGCAATCTTGGTTTCTAATTGGTCAAATTTGTCCTGAAAAGTGACATGATTGCCAGAAACCCAGCATGTGCCATGCTTACTTCCAAGAATGATTGCTGAAAGGAGCATCTCCATTGTAGAATTCATTCAGTTTGACACCACTTTAATTGCCATGGCTCAATGCAATAGAATCATGGGAGTTGTAGCCTTCTCTGCAAAAGAGTGCTGGTGCCTCAGAAAACTACAACTTCCAGGATTTCAATGCATTGAGTCATGGTAGTAAATAAGGGTATCAAATTGCATTAATTCTACAGTTTAGAATGCACTTGAAGTGGTCTATTAAGCTATGGGAGGAGATGGGGCGTGGGTAGGTAGGGAAAAGATGGTATCAAGGCAATCACCCAAGGAAGATACTTAGGCAGTACCAAAGAGATCAGGATACAAGATAAGCCATCTCTATTTCTTTTAAAAAAATAGTTTTTATTAAAGTTTTATACACATACAAAAAACACAAAAAAAAACACAACGCATATTACATATTAAAAACATTAGAAAAAAGAAAAGGTAGAAAAGTATATAAGCAGGGGGGTCCAGGGGGGGTAAAGGGGGTAGAAGAAGAGAAAGGGGGGAGGGGAAAAAGAAAGAATTTCACTTGACGTGGGTATCCTTAGATTTTACATCAGGGTGGCCTTATTTCAACCATAAAATAAAGATAGATCCTTATGTCCAGGTTTCGGGGGTTTATCCTAACAAAATCATAGAGACATAGCCATATATTGCTATTTTGTTCATAGTTCAAGTATCCAATCCATTTTACTCTCCCTTAAGTATTTTAAAACCATATTCCAGTCCGTTTTTTCCATATTTGTATTATGTTTTAACGACGTTGTCAAACAGTCCATCTTTATAATTTCCATAATTTTCTCCCTACAGTCATCCAATGATGGCAGATCTTTCTCTCTCCATCTCCTAGCAATCGTTAATCTTGCCGCTGTAATGAGATAAATAAACATTTTCTCTACATTGTTTTCCAGCTTAAAATCTAATAATCCCAACAGTAAATATTCGGGTCTTCTTTCAAATTTTATACTCAGGCTTGTTTGAATTTCTCTGTGTATTTTCCTCCAGTACTTTTTTACTTTTTTGCACCCCCACCACATATGGAACAGATTTCCTTCTTCTTTTTTGCATTTCCAACACCTTGAGTCATATCTTTTACTATATTTGGCTAGGGATACTGGTGTAATGTACCACCTATGCAGTATCTTCATGTAGTTTTCTTTCAGGCTATATGAATATGTATATTTCAAATGTATTTTCCAAGTTCTCTCCCATGTTTCGAGTTTGATATTATGTCCTAGGTTTTTTGCCCACTTGATCATACTGTCTTTTATTTCCTCTGTTTCTGTAGCCCATTCTAAAAGCTTTCTATATAATATTGTAATTTTCTTCCTTTTTTTCTTTATTAACTTGTCCCAGAAGCCTGGCAATTGCCCAAAGCCTCTGACTTTATCCTCTTTATATATCTCCTTTAATTGGGCATATTGTAACCAATTTATGGAGGTTGTCTCCTCTTTTATTTTTTCATATTTTTTTAGGACAAAACCCTCCTTCTCCTTTTCCAATATCTGGGAGTACTTTAGCCATGTTGTTTTTCCATATTGTCTCCTGAAGAATGCTTCCTCAGGAGACAACCACTTTGGGGGTTTTTCACAGAGTCTTTCTCTGTATTTTAGCCATATTTTTAATAAAGGTCGTCTTATGACATGATTATTAAAATTTCTTTCTATTCTTCCTTTATTGTACCATATGTAGCCATGCCAGCCCACTCTGAGGTCAAAACCTTCCAGAGTGAGCAGCTTCACATTTTGTAGGGTACTCCATTCTATTGTCCATTCAAGTGAGGCCGCTTCGTAATACAGTTCTAATTCCGGGACTCCAAACCCTCCTCTAGATCTTTCATCTATCATGGTTTTCCATTTTATTCTGTGTTTTTTTCCCTTGCCAAATGAACTTTGCCAGTTTCTTCTTCCATGTCATTAACATTTTTTTATTTTTCAGTAATGGGAGATTTTGAAAGAGAAATAAAACTTTCGGGAGTATATTCATTCGGAAGCCATCTCTATTGAGCATCCTAGTAATCAGCCTAGGAAGACAAACACATAGAATTTATTACTCTCACAATTGAAACAGATGTTTGTAGCTATTCTAAATTTTCCATAAATTTAGACTATAATCACAAAATTTTGGGGCTGATAATGCAAAAACTTACTTTCAGTGTTCAAGCATTTCACATTTGTTCTCATTTTTAGCTAATACCCTCCCACTCACCCCTTCCTCCATCTTCCACAAACAAATATGAAATCTTTGACTAACAACCTTGTCTCTCAGCTGCAGAAAATGTCCAACATCGCTCCACTCCTCTGGCAGCTGATCCCATGGAGGGCAGCATGGTGTGCATGCAGAGTGTGCAGCTTCCCACCATTAAAATCAACAGCAACACGGGAAGCACCTGATGGGAGCCGACCGGCTCCATGGGTGCCCAGGGCTAAATTGGTGCATGCCGCCAATTTTAGTCCTATGTGATGAGGTCCTAAATGGTCAGGTATAAAATAATATTTCATGTCATCCATCAAAAACTGTTGTCTATCTAATATTTAATGCTAAATACAAATACATTTTTAAGTTGCCACTAAAGGCAAGTGAAAAATTAGGGTTACATATTAACTGCTATAGCTCCATCCTACAGAATCCAGGGATTTGTAGTTTGTTCTGATAGAGAATGGTAAATAGCCCTCAAATCTACAAATCCCAAAATTTGACAGCATAGAGCTATGACAGTTATCATGGCGTCAAACTGTTATAATTCCATGGTGTGAGTGCAGCCTAAAATTTGAAAAAGCGGCTATGAAGAAACTAGATATGTCTGTCAATTGTAAAGATAGAGGTTGACTATCCCTTATCCAAGATACTTGGGACCAGAAGTATTTGGTATTTAAGATTGAAACTTTTAAGATTGTTTTCAGATTTTGGGATACTTACAGATACATAATTGGATATCTTGGATGCGAAACCCAAGTTTATTTATTTATTTATTTATAAATTCGATTTGGTAGACCGCTCTCTCTGGAGCCCAGAGCGGTTTACAGCATAAAATCAATAAAACATCAGTAAACAGATAAAAGACGTATACCCAAAAGCCCCCCTCCCCACAAATGATCCCGGCAAGCAATAATACGCAGAGGCAATACATGGCAGGACGGTATGTTGGCAGCTGGCAACTAAGGAGGCATCAGTTGGGACCAAATGCCTGCCTGTATAGCCAAGTCTTCACAGACTTGCGGAAGGCCAACAAACCCCGTAGTGCTCGTATCTCCTCCGGCAGAGAATTCCAGAGGGTCGGAGCGGCCACTGTAAATGCTCTCTGCCGGGTGCTCGACAGCCTACAGATCTTAATACTAGGGACCTCTAGTAGATTAAGCCCCTCTGAGCGCAGTGATCTTCTGGGTTTGTATGGGGTAAGACGCTCCCTCAAGTACACTGGCCCCAAACCATATAAGGCCTTGAAAGTTAGAACTAACACCTTGAAGGAGACCCGGAATTCGATGGGAAGCCAGTGCAGTGCACGCAGGAGTGGGGTCACATGCGCAGATCTTGGGGCTCCCGACAGCAGGCGCGCTGCTGCGTTCTGCACCAGCTTAAGTTTCCGGATCACCGACAAGGGTAGGCCAATGTACAGCGCATTACAGTAATCAAGCCTCGAGATGACCGTGGCTTGGATCACCGTGGCCAGGTCGCAGCGGGAGAGGTAAGGAGCCAGACGTTTCGCCTGCCGCAGATGGTAAAACGCTGTCTTGCAAGCGCAGGCAATCTGCGCTTCCATCGACAGTTGGGTGTCTAGCTGGACCCCAAGGCTCTTAACTAGGGGCTGTGGGCGAAGTGCCACACCATCAAACGTCGGCAACTGGGTCTCTACCCCCTCGGGCGGCCCAGCCACAAGATCTCCGTCTTCGTCGGGTTCACCTTCAACTTACTGGCTCGCAGCCATCCAGTTACGGCTTCTAGGCAGAGATGGAAATTATCGGGTACAGATTCCACCCCGGTCCATCCTCAGAATGAGCTGGGTGTCATCAGCGTACTGGTGACATTCCAGCCCAAAACTCCGTACCAATTGGGCGAGTGGTCGCATGTAGATGTTAAATAACAGCGGGAGAGAATGGCCCCTGAGGGACTCCACAAAGTAGAGGGGAGCCCTCGGAGACCACCCCTCCCCACTTCACTCGCTGCAGGCGGTTTTGGAGGAAGGAGGACAGCCAGTTGAGGGCTGTCCCCCTCACCCCCGCCACCGCGAGGCGGTGTGTCAAAAGTTGGTAATCGACAGTATCAAACGCTGCCGTGAGGTCCAATAACACGAGCAGCGCCGATCCGCCTCGATCCAAGTGGCAACGGAGTAGGTCTGTGATGGAGACCAGGACGGTCTCTGTCCCATGGCCTGAACGGAAGCCGGACTGGAAGGGTCAAGCCAGGTTGCATCATCCAGGAATGTCTGCAGCTGGTCCATTGCTGCCCTCTCAATTACCTTGCCCAGGTACGGTAAATTGGACACTGGGCGGTAATGGAGGGAGCCGCGGGATCTAACCCGGCTTCTTCAGCAATGGACTAACCACCGCCTCTTTTAACTCCTCTGGAAAAGCTCCTTGCTCAAGGGAGCAGTTGACTATATTCAACAGAGGGCCTCGTAACCCCTCCACGCAAGCTCGAATCAGCGTGGAGGGGCACGGGTCGAGGGAGCAGGTGGTTGGTCGAAGAGCTGCGACAATCTTGTCAACATCCTCTGCGTCCAGTGGCCGAAACCGGTCGAAGGTGGACCCGGCGGAGGGCCACGGAGTCTCAAGCTCCTGTACTGTATCAACCGTGGCGGGGAGGTCCCGGCGGAGCATCGCAATCTTGTCTGCGAAATGATTCTGGAAAGCCTCGGCGGAAAGGGCCCGATCATCATTTTTTGGGATGGTAGGGACCATCGTCAACTGCCGAATTATCCTGAACAATTGGGCCGGGCGTGAATCTGCAGACGCTATCAAGGAGGCATAATGAGAATTTTTCGCCTCCTTGACCGCATGCTCATAAGCCTCACTAAAGAGCTTATAAGCTGATTGCGAAGGCCCGTCACGGAGCTTCCTCCACATGCGCTCCAGCCGTCTCTTCTCCCGCTTCATGGTTCTAAGATCTTTGGTGAACCATGGAGAGCATCGCTGCGGGTTTGAGAGGGCGCTTAGGGGCAATCTCGTCGAGAGCCGTGGATAACTTACAGTTCCAGGTGGTGACTAGCTCCTCGAGCGAGACGCTGACAGGCTCCAAATCCCTCAGGGCATTCAGGAACCTGGTTGGTTCCATAAGTCCCTTTGGGCGAACCCAAATTGGTTCGGCACCCTTGCCGGGGGGTGGTGGCGTCTCAACCCGGACTCTTAGAGCACAGTGATCCGACCATGGCACCTCGGTTACAGAGGTGACGGACACTTGGACACCTGCATAGAAGATCAGATCGAGAGTGTGTCCAGCCCGATGTGTGGGGCCCGAGTTTAAGAGGGAGAGGCCCAGTGCCGCCATGGTCGACACAAGGTCCCCCGCTGCAGATGGAAGGGAGGCTGTGTCGGCGTGGACATTGAAGTCCCCCAGAACTATAAGTCTGGGGAACCTCAATGCCCACTCAGCCACAGTCTCCAGCAGCAGGGAGAGACTCTCGCTGGTGCGCTAGGTGCTCGGTACACCAGCAAGAAGGCTACACTCTCCGGGCTCCCCACATCAGGCCGACACTTTCAATCCCGTCTGTTTCCAGTGCAGGGACCGCTCTAAGATGTAACAGGTCACGGGAGAGGATAGCCACTCCCCCCCCCCGCCTCCCATTCCTATTCTGGTGAGTAACGACATAATCAGGGTATGCTAGCTCGTGCAGGCAGGTTTCATCGCCATCGTTGATCCAGGTTTCGGTTATGCAGCAGAGATCCACTCGCTGCTCTAAAAAGAAATCCTAGTAGCAGTTTTGTTCCTAACAGAGCGCGCGTTAACTAACACCAGAGAGGAAGGGGAGGAAATTGGAAGCCTGTCACCAGCGTACTTCGGGATAGGACGCAGGTCAGAGGTACGTCGAGTCTCACAGTGACTCAGCGTACCTCTCGCTTTTGGCCTGCGCCTAATGCTGTATTTCCCCATCCCAGAGATCACTGCAATGGGGGCTTCTACTGTGTCAGTAGAAGGTCTTGCGGGCTTAATTTGTACATATGTTGTACATAAGACAAAGTTTGAGTACACCGAACAATAAAAAAATTGAAGATGTCACTATTTTAATTATCTATGTAGACAATTTTAGAATTATGGATAAGGAGTATTCAGCCTAAATATAATTAAATACCAAAAGTCAGGATTGCCCATGTCATCATTAAGATCAACTTATTTGAAATGTGATGATGGCAGGAAGTGCTGTTGATGTCAGAGATCATGAAAAACATGAAGTCTCATGAGAGGTCAAGGTGACTAAATGAAAGCTATTGTACTTTGGAAATATCATTAGATGGGATGATTCATAGGAAAAGACAATAGTGCTGATGCAGTATGAAAAATATGGCATTAACTAATGGACTAATTTAACAAAGGAAATCACAATCCTAAGTGTACAACAAGATGTCCAGGGTTCTTTGAGGTTTTTGCATTTATACGATTTCACTAAGTTGAAGGCAATTTGATGACAACTAGTCTGCTCTGGATTTGGATCCTAAAGTATGGAGGAAGGTTTTGTTAAATTGATAGAGTACCCTCTGCTTCAACCAAAGCTCATGGTATCCAAGGTCAGTCAGGTTATTTTGGCAAGGGAAGCAGAAAAATTCACAACCCCTCTGACCCTACCCTGGCAGTAAAATACAATAATACACTATCATTTTTTCCTTTTCATTTCACCTTAAGTCTACCTATACACCATATTGCTCCAGCGATCAACACTATGAGTTTTAAGTCTCTTCTAAAGCAGGGCTGTCCAACTGGCGTCCTGGGGGCCATACACGGCCCCCCAGCCTGTTGGACACGGCCCCCGCTATGCCCCTGGCTGCCATTTTTAATTTTTTTAAAAAAAAATTCTAATTTTTTTAAAATGGCGGCCGAGGGGGAAGGGGGAGGCGGGGCAGGGAGGAGGAAGTGAGCCAGCTCCTCCTCCCTGCACCGCTCCGTCCCTCTCTCCGCGCCGCCCGATGCAAACCGGATCGCATCGGCGCCGGTGAGAGAGGACAAGGGTGGTACAAGGAGGAGGAAGAGAGCTAGCTCCTCCTCCCTGCACCGCCCTCTTCTTCCCTCTCTTGCCAGTGCCGATGCCTTGGAAGGGAGGGTCCCCGCGCGGCGCCTCTCCCTTGCAAGGCATCGTGGCAGCGGCTGAAGCCGGCGCCGGCTTCCGCGGCTGCCGCGCGATGCCTTGCAAGGGAGGGGCGTCCCGCGGAACCTCCCTCCCTTGCAAGGCATCGCGCAGCGGCTGAAGCCGGCGCCCGGCTTCCGCGCTGCCGCAGCTGCCACAATACCTTGCAAGGGAGGGCGTCCCCGCGGCGCCTCCTTCCCTTGCAAGGCATCGCGCCAGCGGCTGAAGCTGGCGCCGACTTCCACGGCTGCCGCGATGCCTTGCAAGGGAGGGGGTCCCCGCGGCGCCTCCCTCCCTTGCAAGGCATCGCGGCAGCGGCTGAAGCCGGCGCCGGCTTCCGCGGCTGCCGCGATGCCTTGCAAGGGAGGGGGGTCCCCCCGGTGGCGCCTCTCTCCCTTGCAAGGCATCGCGGCAGCGGCTGAAGCCGGCGCCGGCTTCCGCGGCTGCCGCGATGCCTTGCAAGGGAGGGGGGTCCCCCGCAGCGCCTCTCTCCCTTCCAAGGCATCCCGGCAGCAGCTGAAGCCGCCGAAACCGCCAGCTTCATCTGCAGCCAGGATGCCTTAGAAGGGAGGGGTGCCCGTGGCTCCTCCCTCTCTCCCAAAGCATCCCGGCAGCCGGGGGCGGGGGCGGGGCCAGGCGGCCCCCCAGGTCATCAGTGACATGGAATCCGGCCCTTGGCCGGCTAGAAGTTGGACAGCACTGTTCTAAAGTATGTAGTTATATATGAGCCTCTAGTGGAGCAATGGTTAAATCCTTGTGCTGGCAGGACTTGCTGACCAATAGGTCAGCGGTTGGATCCCAGGGATAGGGGGTTGAGCTCCCTCTTTCAATCATAGCTCCCTGTGTGGGAACATGAGAGAAGCCTCCCACAAGGATGGTAAAGACATCAAGCATCCAGGCATCCCCTGGGCAACGTCCTTGCAGATGGCCAATTGTCTCACACCAAAAGACACTTGCAGTTTCTCAAGTTGCTCCTGACATGAAAAAAGTATGTAGATTACATATGTGTTGATTTAACATGTTTTCATTGGTCTCTTATATTTGAAAGTTAAAAATGATGACTTTTTGTAATTAAATGCATTGTTAATTCAACAACTTGTTTCATCTCTTTTATACCACTTGTACAAAGCCACATTTGAAATTAATGTCAAGATCTTGCATTGAGAGACATAGCTCCAACATATACTGTAGCTATAGTGTGTCTCCCACTGCAACCCCCTCCCAAAACCAACCTCATCATATGACAAAGCCTTAATAACAGAACCAACCATGGTCAGTTCCACAAAGATTACATCAGTGGGATTTCCTTCTCACCAGTTCCCTCTGATGTCTGTTTGAATCAGGCTCTTTTCACACAATGAACTTTGCTTTCACACAACGTCATGTCAGAATCATAGATTTGGAAGAGACCTCATGGGCCATCCAGTCCAAGAAGCAGGAAAATTGCATTCAAAGCACCCCCAACAGATGGCCATCCAGCCTCTGTTTAAAAGCTTCCAAAGAAGGAGCCTCCACCACACTCTGGGGCAGAGAGTTCCATTGTTGAACGGCTCTGTCATCCTGGCATGATGAACCTTGGCATGATGCCATCTTGAACCTACTTTCTCACATGATAGTTTACTCTTTTTTTAAGTCACAGCCCCCACTACCACATTGGATGGGGGGTGTCTTTCCCTCTTGTCCCCCAGTGATAATTTCTCCGTGTTTCTTAGTTTTGCCAGAGAACAGATAGAATGATCTGACATGACAGTGATGCAAGCCCATTACCAGGTTTAAAAATTAGCCCCCAGGTGAACAGGCAGCCCGGCTGCTGTCAGGCTGATTTCAGGTTAGGCTGGAAAATTGTCAGCAGGATGACAGAGGCCTTGTTTAGTCAATTCTCCACTGGAAAAGATATACCAGTGTTTACATTACAAAAGAGTTCAACACTTGTTTTGGACTTCAAACATGAAAGTTTCCAGATTATTCACAGCAGAAGAGAGTCCAGTAATGGTTCCTTAATCATCTGATCCTAAATATACTTCTGGGGAATTCAACTGTACTGAGTTGAGTTAAAGGCATATTTTCCAAGCAGGGTGTCCCAACAGGTTGAAGCAGAAAGTTTTTCTCTTCATTTATAAAGGAAGGATTAAAGTTTTGTTAAGAGGGGGAAAAACATTGAAATCAGGATTCCTTACCATACCAAAAGAAAGCATGAAAAACTTAGATTAGTTTTAGGAAGCGGAAAGATTCTGGAAGTTGTAACACAACCATTCCTCATATGTCTTAGTTTACAGATCTTTTATCACCTCGGTGACTATCCTTGGGACACATTCCAGCTTGTCAGTATCCTTCTTGAATGATGGCACCCAGAACTGGACACAGTTCTTCAAACCATAGCTCAGATGTAATTGTTCAAGAGCTCAGCGTGGTTTTATGTACATATGTACTAGGCACCACCTCAGGGCCCTTCCACACAGCCATATAACCCAGAATATCAAGGCATATAACCCACAATATTTGCTTTGAACTGGGTTGTCTGAGTCCACACTGCCATATATTCCAGTTCAATGTGTATTTTATACAGCTGTGTGAAAGGGGCTTCAGTCCCCAATCCTGTCTGAAATTAAATCTCTTATATTTTCTTTTATTTTCTTTTTCAGTGCAAATAGAATTCTCTATACAATTATGCTTTCTCAGGATCTCTGCTTTATCACAGTCCTGCACAGCATTGTTTGGCTTGCAGTCAAGCAAACCCAAACCTAGACTGCATAGTCCTTCAAACAAAACAAAAATGGGAAATATTGTTGTAATAATAATAATAGTAACATTATTTTTGTACCCTGCCTCCATCTCCCCGAAGGGACTCAAGGCAGAATGTGCCTGGAACAACGCATAAAATAAATGCACAATATAATAAAATATAAAAACCACTAGCATATAATCAATTATCTAAACTCAAAACAGCACCCAATAACCTATAGTTAGAACTGCCATAAAACATGACCAACTGTAACTAAGAACAGGGGAATAGAATGGTGCAAGTTGTAGCTCATGAACTAGGGCATAAGACGAAAGTGCAGTGGTCTGTCATTAATTGCGAACCGTTGAGGTTAGACATTCTCAAAAGCTTGTCTAAACATCCAAGTCTTCAATTCCTTCCAGAAAGAGGACTGTGTGGGGGCCTGCCTAATATCCCTGGGGCTGGGCGTTCCAAAGCCGAGGGGTCACCACTGAGAAGGTCCTCTCCCTCGTCCCCATCAACTACACTTGTGATGGTGGCAGGACAGCAAGGAGGACCTTCCCAGCAAATCTTAACACTTGCACAGAAGCATAGGGGGGATACAGTCATGAAAATAGGCAGGGCCCGAACCATTTAACGCTCAACTCTGAGCATCAGGCTGGGGCTTGTGGTGTTTGCAGTCCAACACCTGAGGGGTCACATATTACTTGTGCTTAAAACATGGAATTATTTCAATCAGAGCACTCTCCTTTGTAAAGTAGGGTGCATGGTTGAAAATGCAGCAAGGTATGTTTGCAAGCTTTTGAAAAGCCTTAACAGCATATTTTATAAAATATGCTTTTGAGAGATATTTTATCTGTTCATATTATCTTGGAAACAATATTTCATGAGGTAATATTCTGTATCCTTTACCTTGATAGGTTGTTGTTTGCCTAGCCTCCTCATGGAGTTCTTTTGAAATCAACGAAATAAAATAAATGTTTCTTCACATATGTGGCTCCAGCTCCTCGGTTCTTTTGCTTCCAATTTGCCTAACATCTATTACTGCTCTTGTTTGTTGATGTAAAGATAGTGAATTGGTCCCTGATACAGCAGGCTGTGGGAGAGGTTATTAGTACAGCAGCTAACATCCTTATGTGGTTAAAAAATAACACCAACACTATCTACATAGTAAAGTAGAAAGTGGCAGTGGTGAAAGGAATATTGTGCTATTAGGGGAGGAAAGAAGAGGAGTGCGGTGTGTGAAAGCAGATGACGGCGGATGCTGTTTAGTCATTATGGTTTATGACTCTTGCCTGCCTTCCCACATTTGTTTTTCTCAAGAGACCAAAAAAGTACAGGAGGCATTTTAATGTGCATGGGTAAATGCAGAAGGCATTGCATTAAAAGACCAAAGCCCATGCAAAAAAGAAATAAAAGTTTTTCTGTTCAGCAGTGGCGAGGTTGCACGCAGCAGGGTAATACATCATCATAAATCCCACATGTTCCCATGAAGCCAGTCGCCTGTCAGACTGGAGGAGGAAGAGATTCGGCTTTCAGATTCCTTGATTCAACTTTTCTCTCCAGATAGAGTTATTAAGGCAAATTTGATCAAAGTGACACACGGATTAAAGCATACATTGTGGAATCTAATTCTGTTTACTCTGCTGGAGGAATGGACAATTATTACAGAAGCGGGGACAAAGTGTTTTTAATAACATTTCTTGTTAAGATTTAATTATAGGAAATTGTATTTTCTTAATCACTGAAAACTTGACCGCCTGGGGAAAAATATTTTATATAATTTCATTTACAGTTTATTAAATCCTTCAGGATATTCTCTTTCTGACAATAGGTTAATAGGAAGATGCTAAGGATGCCTCAACCCCTTGAGGGGGCAACATGTTTTGGGCATTTCAGAGATGATTTTGAAAGGAGAGTAACGGGGCTTCGGTATGTTAAGTTTATAGGCAAGGCTGTATGAGGACACATTAATAAGAAAGGAATACAGTTGCCCCTCCATAATTGCAATTTTACTTTTGTAGATTTGATTATCCGTGAAATTGATTAAAATGTTCCCTCTGGGAATCCCTAGGTCTTCCAATGCAACTTGATGGTCAACATCTGCCAGTCAAGTCTCAGTGTACAATTCTGAGCTTCTGGTTGCTTCTGTGGCTCTTAATGAGACATGCCACATTATCATGGAGTGTCTGCGCCCTACACCACTGGATAAATTTCACTGTTTAGCTGGTATTGCACCACCTGACATCCACCGGGAAGTAGCAACCAATAGTGAAAGGACCAAGGCAGTGACATCTCTGGCCCATCCCCCGTTCGGATATCAGTTTTCTAAGATCAACAAAGAAACTTGCAGGAACACCTCAGCAAGCGAGAGTCCAAAAGTGGCAGGCTAAAACCTGGAACCTCAATCCATGGTTAATACCAACTGAGAGACTCCCTCCTGGGCACATAGAAGACTGGGTGACTTGGAAGGTGCTGAACAGACTGTGCTCTGGCACCATGAGATGCAGAACCAACCTTAAGAAATGGGGCCACAAAGTGGAGTCCACGACATGCGAATTTGGAGAAGAGCAAACCACAGACCACCCATTACAATGCAGCCTGAGCCCTGTCATGTGCACAATGGAGGACCTTCTTATAGAAACACCAGAGACACTCCAAGTGGCCAGCTACTTTGACCACCTACTGGTCAAAAGTCATTTAATAGAATGCCAAGTTTGCAAACTTCGTGTTTTTTGTGTTTTAAAAAATACAATACTCCTGATACGATAGATAGATAGATAGATAAGATTATGAGCTGCTTTTGCAAGATCTCCCATTTATTAGGACTAAACAATATAATTAAACACCAATTGCTCTCTTGAATGCAACAATAACCAATTTCCTTCCTTGTCAGAAGGGGGAAGGGATTTCACTGTACAATTCCAATTTGTACTTCTAAAATGGTCAAGGATCCAGGAGAGACTATACTTGGTCTCTTGTCCAAAACATGGCAAAAGGCATCTTTCTGCCTACAAGCTTGCTTCCAAGTCATTGTTATAGAGCAGTGGTTCTCAACCTTTGGGCCTCCAGGTGTTTTGGACTTCAACTACCACAACTGGTAAGCCAGCTGGGATTTCTGGGAGTTGAAGTCCAAAACACCTGGAGGGCCAAAGGTTGGGAACCACTGTTATAGAGCATAGTTTATGACACTCTCTGAAGTTGCTCAGTAGAAAAGGGCATTTCTGGCAATGCCAGTGTGCGGCAACTCATGTGTATAAAGATGCCTGCTTGTGAATGCATTTTTATACTTGTACCCTTCAAACATCTGTGCTGTACAAGTGTCCCTTTTGCGCAAATAGAATCATCTCCGTCGCTTGCCTTCATCCTGGTGAGATCTTCGGTTCCTGATTTCTGATTTGATTTTCTATGTTAGCGTCTCGCCAAGTGTCCCTCAGGACTTTGCAAAACTTACAAATTCCAGTATCAATATGTCCAATTTATTAACTAAACTCAGTAGTATTCTTAATACAAGATTGAGTGCAATGTGCGATATGTTTCAGATCATGTCTTATAGTTCCAAGTACGCACGATTTCACTCCAGCATCCCCTACAAAATTGCAAAGGCACCTTGATGTACATCTCTCAGATCTTGGACTGTATCTGTGAACTAAAGCATATTACCCTCATGCATGTTAAATAAGAGGATTCCTCTGAAAGAACCGAGACACTGGATCAGATATATCTGTGCAATTTCCAATAATACCTTTGTGAGTTAATAATTAAGAAAAGCAAGCAACGTTTGTTTCCAAACCAATTAAGAGAACTACTGGAGCACAGCAAAATAGATTTCTATCTAGCTTTCTACCTACTCTAAGGTGGTGCAGCTATCACGTAAGAGAGATGAGGGAGACCCACAAAACATAATAAAGGTGTCACCCAAAACATGTACCAAATGCCCCAAATAACTGTTGCTGTTTTATTCAGTTCCTCCAGTATTGCACGCACATATTGTTGTGATTTTGGAGAAAGAGCTAGGATTTAAGTTTTTGTGGACTAAATGCCTGGACTGCTGCAATATGAAGCATAATTATCAAAATATAATGGTTAACAGAATTCCCTCCCATGGGAAGCACAACCGGCACCCTCTTTGCTTTTTATTTTTTATTTTGCTAGCAGAAGAAAAATACTTTTTTTATTTAGGTAGGATTTTGCTCTCAATTCTTGAAGAAACTTTTAATTGAGTGCGCCAGTCTTTTATCATTTCAAATTATATGTTTTTAACTATTTAGATTTGTGCTTTCAATAGAATTTTTACTTCAAGTGTATTTTACCCTTTCTATTAATAACTTTGTAACCAAGCATTGTTTTAATTTGTTATAAGCGTACTGGAAGAAAGATGCTGGGGGAAATTAGATTAAATAAAATAAATAAAATAAAAGAATATTAACCCTTTCTGTCCAAGAAAGAAGTTTAGGAGGTGGATTTAGACATTGGGTTCAATTTTTTTGCAACAGAGAAAGTAAGTCTTAATTACTCTTTCCTTCCATCAGACCCAAAAATCTTAAGTCCATCTGTTCCTTGAATCTAACTTCATTCTTACACATTCTTACATAGGGCTGCTTTTGAAGCTTCTTAATATATTTTTTAGTTTTTTTATGCTTTTGGTTTACTTTATGTATTTAATAATATTTATTTATTTATTTACTGCCCTATCTCTCCAAGAGGACTCAGGGCGGACTCCAACATAGGGCAAAATATTCACTTTCTGACACAAAAAACATACATAAATAAAACATTATAATACATTAAACATAATCCTATTAAAACAATCACAAATATTTAAAAGCCAGTTTCAGTTTTACTCCATCAGACGAGATTCAAAATACCAATGAGCCAGAATTACAAAGTGGGCCTAGTCAGCTATGAAAGGGCTGGGCGTGAGCTAGTGCAACGAAGTAGCATAGGGCCGGGGAAGTGGATAAGCTGCAGAGCAGGGTACTACTAGCTGATGGCCAGTATTAAAAATCTAAAGGTGGCATTCTGTAACTATTCTATGTCCCGGCACTATATTGTCACAATCATAATACTATTGTCATGATCATAAATGCCATCTCAAATCTACTTTACCAGGCAGCTGCTGCACAGGGGAGTCATCTACACTGAAGAATTACACATGCAGACTATTGGCCCTGACCCCAAACGGGGTTCGCTAAGCTCAGTGATGGGGTTGCAAAAATTTAGCAACAGTAAAAGGTATCTGAATGCCCCTCAGTTGCACAAATCTGATAGCCACAACACAGTGTTAACAGTGGATTCTGCAGAAAATGCTTCAGCCACACTCCACAAAAAGGAGTCCAATCAACTATTGCAGGATTTATTATAGTTCCAATAAACCCAAAAAAATGCAAAAAAATGCAAAACAGGGAGGAGGTAGATTCCCCCCCCCTCCAAATTTGCTTGGGTGGAAAGAGAGGTTATGCTCCCCTCGACCCATTTTATTGAGGGAGAAAAATGCTCTTGAAGCCCCCTACGAGTTGAATAATCCTTTTAAGGATTGGGAAGAATGGAGGAATTGACTTCAAAAATAGTCTTGGGGACACATGGGGCCCATGGACTGTATATGACCAACCATTGGTCCAGGATCTTTCGGCTCTCATCAAAGCATAGAAAGCTACTGGCTCAGAATTGATAGCTTCTGTGCCATCAATTCATCATTATTGAGGGCAGCAGAAAAGGGGGATAATCTCAGTCCCAGGAGCTGAATTAACCTTCTGAGGACCCCAGTAGTGGGCTGGATGATTATACCAATGTTCCTCCTTCTGATATCATTTGGCCCATCCTCTCTATATTCTCCATCTTAACTTTCTCCATGCCTTTCTTGCCATAGAGAATTTTGCTTCTTGTATCCTCACCGTCCTACTCTTTGACAACGGTGTAAAAAGACAATTCCTTCTTTATCTCTGGATACTAGGCTTGGTTTAGAATCCTAAAATTGGGATTCTAAAATCAAATGGGGGATTTTTTTTGATTAGTATATCAAAGACTTACAAAAAAATCCCAAAAATTTCGGAAATGTAACTTAAGTACTAACGAAATTCGTTAGAAATTCGTATGCCAGAGCATGCGCATTCCAGATGGTTTTGGCCTACAACTCCCAGAAATCCTAACAGCTGGTAAATTGGCTGGGATTTCTGGGAGTTGTAGGCCAAAATTCAATCACACTGAATTCTAGATGGGACTCTCCAAATAGGAAGGAGGGAGGGAGGGGGTATTCTATTCTTGGAAGCAGCAAAGAACAGGAGGAGGAACCCCCTCGCTCCTCGCTGCCTCTCTCTCACCCCGATCCCGAGGGAGCGAGGGCCCAAGTTTGCCCAGGCTGGTCATATACCTACATTCTATGCACATGCAATAATACAGCAGTAATAGCAATGGGAATAAGAAGAGGTAAAATTCAAACCGAAGTGTTCTGAGTGGTCCCTGCTTCATGCGGTGCAAACGGGCTCTTCTTTGTGAGCCCGGGAAATTAGCCCGGGAAAAGACAGGGTGCACACACATACATATTCTTGGGGGGGGGGGGGTTGCTGCAGAATCTTCTCTATGAGGCCGGGATTCTTCAACAAATCCCCCCTCCCAAGAATATGTATGTGTTTGCTCCCAAGCTGGCTTTTCCCTCCGGGCTAATTTCCGTTTGCACCGTTTGCACCGCATGAGCCCGTTTGCATGAGGCAGGGACCACTCAGAATACTTCAGTTTGAATTTTACCTCTTGTTATTGTTATTACTGCTGTATTATTGCATGTGCATGGAATTAGGTATGACCAGTTGGATTACTTATAATATTAGGCAGTGGCACTTACAGTAGCATTCATTCTATTATACATTAGGTTGGTTTCTCACCCCAATACTCTTTGATGCCTTAGATCCTGGCAGGGCAGGAGAGGCAGGAAAGTCTGGAAAAATGTAAACAGAGAGGATTACTCAGAAGTAAATCTGCAAGGAGGGCCCTTCATCCAAAGTGCCCTCCTTGCAGATTTACTTCTGAGTAATCCTCTCTGTTTACATTTTTCCAGGCTTCCTTCCAGCCGAGGGAAGGAGCGAGTTTAGGGCTTGCCTTGCCATAATATTGGCAAGGGAGGCGGGAGGGTGGTGAGAGAGAAGGAGGGTGCCCCCCTTATGCCCCCTTACGACCTAATAACGACACTTAAGAAAATCCTGGCCCCGAGGTTCTAAAAAGAAAGTCCACTTCCTGGTTGGCGTTCCAGGTGCGGAAACGCTCGAAAGTAGCATTTCTTACGAATTTCTTACGAAACGAATCATTTTCATAAATTTTTTCTCATGCCTACTGGATACCACTCAGTAACATGAATGAGGCAAGGGAGAATCCCAATCATTTCTGTATTTGTTTCATGAACTGACCAGTGCTACACTAAAAGTCCAAACAGTTTATGAAATGGACTAGATAACGGAGGAAGACCAGCCAAACTCTTGAGGAACTTTTTGCCTACATTTTCCCCCTCCACACCTCCAGTTTAGTATTACAGATGTAAATGTTTATACATATAAATCTTGCACGTAAAGATGAATAATTTACCCATTTCCCTTCTCACTAAAAGAAAGCTGTCAGAAATGCAGTTTTCAAAGACTATGCATAGTCTGGAGCTTCTCTGCTGTAACAAAAATAACACACACGATTCCTTTTTGTTGCTCAGCAAAATAGCATTTTCCATTTTCTATGTAGAAATTTTATTTATATATTTCTCAAACTCCAAAGATTCTCACCTAAGAAATCACTTGTCAGGGTTTCCTGGCACTCAAAAAACAATTTTTAAACAATTTTCCTGATATTTTAAAATATTATTTCCATCCCTGCTACACATGCAGCAGCTGTCATTTGAACATAAGCATATGCCATATATACTCAAATATAAGCCGAAGCACCTAATTTTACCTCAAAACATGGGTAAAACGTATTGACTCGAGTATAAGACATAGGTGGGAAACACAGTAGCTACTGCTAAATTTCAAAATAAAGATACCAATACAATGACATTAATTGAGGCATCAGTAGGTTAAATGTTTTTTGAATATTTACATAAAACTGCCCAACTCTGATTAAACCATTATTCTAATCTTCTTTAATGTAATTGTGCTTACATATCCTTCCAATAATAATAAAGAGAGTAAAATAATGAATGTAATAAAATAATAATAAAATGGAAATGTAACTATAACAGTAATAATAGAGTAAATAATAAATGTAATAATAACAATAATAAAAAATTAATATATGTAATAATAATAGAGCAAAATAATAAATGTAATAATAATAGGTTAAAATAATAAATACCCTTGAGTATAAGCCGAAGGGGACTTTTTAGCCTAAATAGAGGGCTTAAAAACTAGGCTTATACTCAAGTATATACAGTACATTTAGTAGATTGGGTTGCCAATTAATATAAACTGTAGCCAATGTGTAAGAAATTATTGTTCTTATTTTGCTCTTATTAATTGATCATATCCCCAGACCCAACAGAATCCATTTCTAGCTCACTAGAGTTGGAAGAGCTTCAAGTATGATCTCTGAACTTGTGCCTCAGCTCAGTACCAACCCATTAGATTCTGTTATTTGCCTTCCTTGTAGTTTGGATTTCCAGTTCCACCCTGGTTTTGCTCCTTCGCCACTCACCTACCCATTTTTCATCACAAGTGCTTACAACAATGTGTGATTCTTTCCTGCAACTAAACCAAATGACAGACAGAGCACTTTGCAAGAGTTCAGCTTCTCTGCATGTTAACTGAGAAGATTACTTTGAAAGAACAGAGCTATTAGATCAAACTAGAGCTCCTTCCGAGGATGCCTTTGTGAGCTCATAATTAGGCAAAGCAAGCAAAGGTTTGTTTCCAAGTCAATTAAGAGGAACTAACAGACCAGAACAAAACAGATTTAAATCTGGCTTTCAGCTTTAAAATATGCAAGGTGCCTTGAAGATTGCTGCTTTAAATATACATATAAGAATGTGATCTGAATGCAAATCATACAATTCTTAACTTAGATTTATTCATTTTATTTTTCAGAAGCAAGAAAGAAATATCTGTGTTGGGATAGAGGTTTTGACATTGACTGCAGTTCTAGACAGAGGTGAAGGCCAGCAATCCAGATTGAACATCTTCAGATGTAACTTGAAAAGCATTTTAATTTCTCACAGGATACACCCCCATTATTTGCATCGTCTTGAGCTGCTAATAAAGATTTCTCCTGTTTTAAGATTCTCACAGCTTCTGCAGCTTTCTCAGGCAAGAAGGAAATTAATATTATGCCTTGTCGAAGGCTTTCATGGCCAAAATCAATGGGCTGCTATGAGTTTTGAACAAGTCGCACACTCTCAGCCCCAGAAAAGCCTGTTATATTTCCTTAAGGTTCCCATACATCAGGCTTGAAGACACACAAAAGCAATAGGAAATCAAGGATGCAGCTACATTGTATAATTAATGCATTTTGTCACCATTTTAACTGGCATTATTCTATGGAATCCTAGAATCCTAGAATAATAGAATTGGAAGAGACCACGTGGACCATCAAGTCCAACCCCCTGCCATGCGGGAAAAGCACAATTAAAACACCCTTGACAGATGGCCATCCAATACACGCCAAACAGGTCTCGAAGAGAAGTGGCAATGCAGAAAGAACCACAACTTGGAAACAACATCACTCAAAGAGACTTTCTGCTGTGCTTTCTGCAACCAGACTTGCCTATCTCAGATTGGCCTTTTTAGTCATCAACACGCTTGTAAAAAGCATGGGATGAGTCCTTCCTAATAATCTTCATTCGCGAAGTAATGCCAGAGAGACAGAGAGAGAACGTGTAGTTTGATGAAGCACACCAGTACTCTTTGGCAAGAGCCCCCAGTGACACAATGGGCATTTACTGGGGGCTCTTGTGTCAGCAAGACTGAAGACCGACAAGTCGGAGGTTCATATCCAGGTTCGTATCCTCTGTCAGCTCCAGCTCCCCATGCGGGGACATGAGAGAAACCTCCCACAAGGATGGTAAAACATCAAAACATCCAGGCATCCCTTGGACAACATCCCTGCAGATGGCCAAATATCTCCAGAGAGATAGCACAGCAGTAACAACAGCTGTGCTTGCAATCAGAAGGTTGCATGTTCGATTCCCGGGCTGGTCTGGACACCCAGCTGTGAGCCCTGTCCACTGTTCACCCAACAGTTCGAAAACAGCCCAGCTGTGAATAGATAAAACTGGGAACCGCCAAGCAGGGAAGGATTTTTACAAAGAAAAGACTTTACAATGACTGAATAAAAGAAAGATCGGCTGTCAGAAGGTGGAATGCAGAAAAGCAGAGGCTCTCCGTCATGAGGATGAAGCAACAGCACCCCCTTGTGACGTATGACGCAATCGCACCGTGTGATGCAGCCTGAAGAAAAAAAATCCTTCTAAATTGTACTTGTTGTATGTTGTATGCAATTGCATCTATTGGGGGTATGTTGACTGTGCTTTTCCTGCAAGGCAGAAGCAGCTTGTACTGGTTGCCCTGGGTGGCTGTAGTAGTAGTAGTAGTAGTAGTAGTAGTAGTAGTAGTAGTAGTAAAGGCTGGATGGCCCCTGGGGCCTTCCACTAAAATACTGTTAAGTTTATGTTGGTTAAAATTATTTTTCATTTAAAATATTATATTGTTATTTCATTCTTTCTTTCCTTTGCACTACAAACAAGATATGTGCAGTGTGCATTTGTTCATGGGGTTTTTTTCCAATTAGTTTACACAAACATTTTCCATCCATCTGCCAATGGCCCAGCAGATCTGTCAAATTTTAAAATGCAATGTGGCCCCTGTGTCCAAAAGTTTCTTGGAGCTCCATGAGAGACTTTTCCTTCAAAAAAGATTTTGCAGCTTTAAAACTTTGAGAACCTCTAGCCATTTTTTAACTTGGGGGGCATTGCTCTGCTGTGATTATAGTCCTTCTTAGCAACCATGGAGAAGACTTCAAAATCCTCACTCACTAACTGGATCTGTGGACGTGATGGGATCATGAAAGCCCTGAAAATTTGAATACTTGTGCTGGCACATGTGAGGTCAGTGGATAAACAAACACATAAGAATGCTTTGTAGGAGCACTTTGACTTCGAAATTCACTACTCTCTTTTAAGCCTCTAATGGACAACCATTACAGAACTGTTCCATATTATATTCAGTGCTTGAAACTGCTGTTTTAACTGTTTTAAAACTGAATTCTAGGATTGTCTTCAGATTGCCTATAGGAGATTTTAAAGAGCATTTTTATGTATTTTTAAAAGTTTTTATCTTTGTATTATTTGAATTGGTTTTATTTATTCATCACTTGGAGAGCCTTTATTAGGCTGGGGGACAATAGGTCGATATATAGACAGTCTCAAACCACTGTACCACAATGACTTTGATCTCCCTATACATATGTGACGACTTGGTCACTGGTTCTGGAGATTATTAATTAAAATAAACCTCCCAGTAGTACTGCCACCAACCTAATTATTAACAATCAGGATTTTAAATTAAATAAGATGTTTAAATGGTAGTTCTGTTGACCGAGCCACCCAAACACAACCACACTGTGAGGAACTAAAAGATATCGAGATGGAGGCTGTTTAAAGTTAACAATAAAACAGAATTTATTAATTAACAGACGGCTAGCAATGAGGCACAGATCACAACGGTTCTACAGAGAGGCAACAATATCGTATGGTTACTGATGGTAATAAGCTAGAGCGTGCGGTTACAGATATTAAAATGCTAAGCGTGTGGTTACAGATAAATAGTTCCAAAATGCTTAGATCTAAACAATACTTTAGTCAGTACTGAGTCTTGACTAAAATATAAGCCTGTCACCTTATTGTCTGAAAATAGGAGTGAACAGCTGGTTCCTAACAAGAGCTTCTAAACACCAGAAGTCCCTCTGAGTCTTCCCTGCCTGAGTCAGCCTGCTGCTGACTCTCCAGCCACAGAACCCACCTTCCCTCTGTACACTGAGGAGACAAGGTGTTTAGTCTGACTCTGCAAAGTCAGCCCTAATGGCTCTAACCTAACTATCAGTGTCACCCCACACCCTGGTTGTGTCACTATAGTATATGACTGGGCAGTTCCTATGGCTGAGGCTTGGAGGATATTGTCACTCCAACCTCAAACCACACCAGCAAGAGCTAAGATCTGTCTCAATCAAAGCTCTGCCCAAGACTGAGAATCTTTCTGCCAAGATCCCTCCTTTAGTCAGCTCTGCTCCACCCCTCTGGCACTCAGCCAATCACAGGGCACTCCTATCTCTGAGCAGGATTGACTCTAAGGCCACGCCCCCTCTCTGGCTATGACCTCCCCCTTCTGGCTGTTAGCTGCAAATCCCTTTGCCAAAATGGATGCCAGCTTTCTTCCAGCAGAAAGGAAAAACCTCCAAGCAGGCTTTCCACCCACTTAGGACAGGTGAGTCCTTACAACATGCAACATGTCTCCCCAAAACGTATATACCAGGCTTCCTCAAACTCTACTCCGCCAGGTGTTTTGGACTTCAGCTCCCACAATTGCCAACAGCTGCAAATGTGGCTAGGATTTCTGGGAGCTGAAGTCCAAAACACCAGGAGGAACAGAGTTTGAGAAACACTGGTATATACCCTTAACACTCGTATATACCCTTAACAGGACTGAATATTCCAATAGTAGAGAAATGTCTCCAAATTACAAGACAAACTGTAAATGAGGCTTGCAACTCTGAGTTTCAACAAAGCAAATAGTGCAATGTTGTGCAGGAACGGTAGTTGGTACACCTGTCATCTTAACATCTTAAATTACTATTTCAAAATAAAATTTGAAACTCTGATTAAATCATTACTCATAGCTGTTAAAGTGTGTATACATTGCGGGGCATCCCTGATATGTTCTAAAAATATGAGGGAGGGGATGTTATGTTCATCTTCCCCAAACCCTTTTCTTGTCACTTTTTGAAGTTGAGGCTGCCACAAGGATAAGCTGCTCTGTGAGCTCTTTTTAGTATTGTGAGTGAGGAAAAAGGAGAGTTGAAATGAGTGAAAGAGCCAATTGTGCTGCTTAAAGGCCAGGCCAGTTCATGTGCGCAGGCAAAAGCAGCCTCCCTTTGTATAGAGGGCAATTGCTGAAAGGACAGCTCTAGGGGGAGATGAACAAAACAGATCCGCTATCAGCCAGAGGCATCTGTAGTGTCAAGAAGCCACTGCCGGGTAAATAGCATGCAGGCGCTATTCACCCACCTGAAGCATTTCAGATGGCAGCTCACTCCTGTCAAACAGACATGTTATCTCTTCCTGGGAACACCAGGCGCCATGGTGCCAAGGTGAACAAGCTTATCACAAGCTTGCCTTTAAACAGACAGATGACAGGCTGTGGTATGCCAGTCTTTGGGTCCTGCTTGCCCTTTATCTGCATACAAGGTCTGATTATCCTATCGGTCCTTCTGACACAATCGCTCCCAAGCTGTGACATCTGCCTACATGTGTGTGTGGGCAATGGTAGTTCTGCCAAGCCAAACTGAACATGAGGTTTTGTGACTACATTTCCCCCCAAATATACATCCCGGAACAGTGAGAGAAGACATAGGCTGCTTCTGTTAACAGTCATCAATTGGAGACGGCACTGAAAAGTTCAAGTGCCAATGTTTCATTTATCATGAAAACTCTTTGTATTTGGACATGGGAAGAAAATATTTTTTCTTTTTGCTGTTTCTTTTTGTGTGAGGGGTTTTTTGTGTGTGGGACAACTGCCAGTCACTTCTGGTGTGAGAGAATTGGCAAGGATGTTACCCAAGAGATGCCCGGATGTTTTACGATCCTGTCGGATTCTTCTCTCATGTCCCTGCATCAGAAGCTGAAGCTGACAGGTGGGAGCTCACCCTACTCCCCAATTCGAACTGCTGACCTTTTGGACAGCAGTCCTACCAGCTCAAGGATTTAACCCATTGTGCCACTGGGGGCTCCACTGTGAGAGGTGAAATCCCAGCTTTTCTCCATTCTGCAAAACCACTGTATTCTCCACATCAAAACAAAAAAAATCCCCTTTATCAGCCATTACATGCCCTAAGACAGTGATTGCCAACCAGTGTGCCATGGCACACTAGTGTGCCGTGAGCAATCATCACGTGTGCCGTGGGAAATTGGAACCTCCAATGCTCTTTCTTCCCCCTCCTGCCCACAGTGCTCTCTGGGTGTAGGTGAACTACAACTTCCAAACTCAAGGTCAATTCCCAAGCAAACCCTTTCAGTACTTTCTGTTGGTAATGAGAGTTCAATATGCCAAGTTTGGTTCAATTCCATTGTCGCAAGAGTTCAGGATGCTCTTTGATTGTGTGTTAACTATAAATCCCAGAAACTGTAACTCCCAAATGTCAAGGTCTATTTTCCCCAAACTCCATCTGTGTTCACATTTGGGCATATTGAGTATTCATGCCAAGTTTGGTCCTGATCCAACATTGTTTGAGTCCACAGTGCTCTCTGGATATAGGTGAACTACAACTCCAAAACCCAAGGTCAATGCCCACCAAACTCTTATAGTATTTTCTCTTGGTTATGGGAGTTCTGTGTGGGAAGTTTGTGTCTTTCTGCCATTCCTGCCAGGATATCTATGTTGTGTTCATCGAAACAGGCCCAGGTTTCACACTGAGTGTATCAATATATTTTAAAACATATTAACGATATGTATTACTGTGTTAGAGTGTCATTTTGTGTCATTTTGGTTGGTGGTGTGCCCCAGGATTTTGTAAATGTAAAAAGTGTGTTGCAGCTCAAAAAAAGGTTGCAAAACACTGCCCTAAGAGAAGGGATTGAGATAAAGAGAGCTGGATGATGGATCACATGTTCCGCAAGGACATGAGGAAAATGAATTTTGAGGGGATGGATGAGGTGAAGGAAAATGCTCCCACAGGCTTATCCAAAGGGCCAGTAACACTACAAATAGTTGCATAGCTGCTCCAGAGGGTAAACTATCAGGGCTTCATGTTTGTGGTGAATGGGACTGAAAGCAACAATAGACAGTACTAGAGTCAAGAGTCTAAAAGAAGCACCAACCCATGTTACTTTGTCAATGCTCCTTTGCAGGGAAGTGTCAAAGAGCTGCCGACATTCCCAGCTTTTTTCTACCCAGGCATTCAAAGAGGCCAGAAGTACTACTTCTGATCAAATATTCTTGCTCAATGCAAAGTATGATATCCTTGAAAATGTTGACTGAGGAGATCTCTATTTCTCAGGTGTTTTTGAGAATGTGTGAAGGAGGGTTTACTTGGCAGGGAGGCACTCAGAATATAAATTATTTTCCTCCTCAATTTGATCTAAAAATTCATATGGCATTCCCAATTTATAGTATGACGAAATTAAGCATGGCACATTCCTTTTCACCTGGAATTCCCTGTCTCCCTATTAAAAAGTAGTCCCGAAGGGGCATTGCCATGACCAGAAAGATACCAGCTTAACTTTTTCACCTTCTGCCTCTTCCTCATTAAAAAAAATATATGATGTTGTTGCTTTTCCTTCATGGAACTAAACACTAGCTGTTGTGCCTGCACATGCACTCACATACACATTTCATAGATCTTGCCTGGAGGGGTTACGTGGGCCTCTGTTGAATATCGTAAATAGCTCCCTTGAGCAAGGAGTCTTTCCAGAGTGCTTAAAAGAGGCGGTGGTAGCTCCATTACTGAAGAAACCGTCTCTAGATCCGGCGGTTCCCTCCAACTATCGACCAGTGTCGAATCTTTCGTACCTGGGGAAGGTGGTTGAGAGGGCAGTAATGGAGCAGTTGCAGTCCTTCTTAGATGATGCAACATGGCTTGACCCCTTCCAGTCCGGCTTCCATTTGGGGCATGGGACGGAGACGGTCCTGGTCTCCATCACAGACCAACTCCGCTGCCAGCTCGACCAAGGCAGGTCTGCGCTGCTCGTGTTATTGGACCTCACGGCAGCGTTTGACACGGTCGACCACAATCTTTTGATCCACCGCCTGGCCATGGCTGGAGTGAGGGGGACAGCCCTTAAATGGCTGACCTCCTTCCTCCACCAGCGGTCTCAGCGTGTGAGGAGGGGTGGAGTGGTCTCCGAGGGCTCCCCATTAGTATGTGGAGTTCCGCAGGGGGCCATTCTTTCCCCTCTATTAATTAACATCTACATGCAGCCGCTTGCACAGCTGGTGCGGAGTTATGGGCTTGAGTGTCACCAGTACGCTGACGACACTCAGCTCATTCTGAGGGTGGAGGACAGGTCTGGCCCCGTCCCCGATAATTTCCAGCGCTACCTCGAAGCCGTTACTGGATGGCTGCGAGCCAGTAGGTTGAGGGTGAATCCGGCGAAAACGGAGATTTTGTGGCCAGGTCGTCCGGGTGGTGGGGATGTCCAGCTTCCGACCCTGGACGGTGTGGCATTATGCCCATCGTCTTCCGTGAAGAGCCTGGGGGTCCACTTGGACTCCCAGCTGACCATGGAGACCCAGGTCTCTGCAGTCAGCAAGATTGCCTTCTTTCATCTCCGACAGGCAAGGAGGCTGGCCCCCTACCTGTCCCGGTCCGACCTGGCCACGGTGATCCAAACCACGGTCATCTCGAGGCTAGATTACTGTAACGCTCTTTACGTTGGCCTTCCTCTGTCGGTAACCCGGAAGCTCAGGCTGGTGCAGAACACTGCCGCTCGGCTCCTGTCTGGCTCCCCAGCAGGGTGCCATATAGCACCCATTTTGCCAGATCTGCACTGGCTGCCTATTGAGCACCGGATTACCTTCAAAGTGTTGGTTCTTACCTTTAAGGCCTTACACGGCCTGGGGCCAGCATATCTGAGGGACCGTCTCACCCCATATTACCCTTCGAGATCACTTTGCTCAGAGGATTATAATCTCCTAGCTGTCCCCTCCGCTAAAGTGGCCAGAAGAACTGCCACCCGCCGAAGGGCCTTCTCGGTCATAGCGCCGATATTGTGGAATGCCCTTCTGGCAGCTACACAGGCTATTCATGACTTACTCCCGTTTAGGCGGGCATGTAAGACTCACCTCTTTCGGCTGGCTTTCCAGGTATAGGCCCAGCGGAACCCCCATGCCATGCCAATGTTGCCAGACCGTATTAACTATTCTAATTGTGTTTTTAATGATGTTTTATTGTGTATTTTTATCTTGTATTTTGTATTGTATTTTAGAGTGTATATGTCTACTGTATATTGTTCTGCTTGCTGGCTGTAAGCCGCCCCGAGCCTATTTGGGAGTGGCGGCATAAAAGCCGAGTAAATAAATAAATAAATAAACAAACAAACAAATGCCAGGAAGGCTAAGAATTTCTCATTCACCACTACTCTTCAATACTTAAAACTTCACCTTCCAAAACTGGTTTTCATTTAAAGAAATATAAAACTCTGTTCTAGGTTACATCTAATTTTTAAAAGAGATAATAACTAGGTCAAATTCAAGCTTTTGCATGAAAGCCTTGGCTACTATAATGCAAGATACATGGCTGCTCCCGT
This sequence comes from Anolis apletophallus, assembly GCA_030556195.1. NCBI lineage: Eukaryota > Metazoa > Chordata > Lepidosauria > Squamata > Anolidae > Anolis > Anolis apletophallus. The sequence goes on along the minus strand of JARBWK010000003.1, from coordinate 177,353,960 downwards.
TAAGCCATTTGGTTGCTCCTATTAACCAATGTTTCTTTAAGATCAAAAACCAAGAGACAATTTCTCAACTTAATTCCACGGTTAATCTGATTGAATATGCCAGAAAGAATATGAATAGTGCCAAGAGCGAGCACCATGGCACAATGGGTTAAACCCTTGTGTCACTGAACTGCTGACCTGAAGGATGGCTGAACTGCTGACTTGAAGGTTGGCAGTTTGAATCCGTGAGACAGGGTGAGCTCTCGTTAGTCAAGCCCTTAGCTCTTGTCAACCTAGCAGTTCAAAAACATGAAAATGTGAGCAGATAAATAGGTACTACTTCTGCGGGAAAGACAAAGAGATACTCCAGGCAATCATTTATTTACTACTGACAGGTGGTACTTATGATGTAAGTTCCAATGAATCATTTGGGCCACAGAGTTGTGCCTCCATTTGTGCCACCTTGTTGTGGTGGGGGGCTGAACTGCTCCAAGGTTCCTGAGAGCTGTGCTGGTAGTAGTGTAACTACCAGCAGGTACAACCAAGTCAGAGAGGTCTCAGCTGAGTAGTGGAACTAATAGCACCTAACCCATTAGCACTATGAAGAAACAAACCAAAACGAAGTCTATACTGGCTCAGTCGATGCCCAGGATAAAAAGGACCGCGGTGGATGCTGCTGATTCTGGACATCCATCAACAAGTGGGCTACAGATTCAAAATACAAATGAACAGTCACAGAAGTAACAGAAATATACAATGACAGAAAACCGCATTATTATTATTATTATTATCTTTGTCCATCATGATATCATTGCTCCCCATGACACAATGGGTTAAATCCTTGTGCCAGCAGGACTGAAGACCGACAGGTTGGAGGTTTGAATCTGAGGAGAGCCTGGATGAGCTCCCTCTGTCAGCTCCAGCTCCCCATACAGGGACATGAGAGAAGCCTCTCACAGGATGGTAAAACATCCAGGCATCCCTGGGCAATGTCAAGAGATGGCCAATTCTCTCACACCAGAATCGACTTGCAGTTTCCCAAGTCGCTCCAAACATGAAAAAAAATCATTACATTTTCCCTTGTACACCTATGCATACCTTCAGGTTTGCCCATCAGGATTCAAGTCCACATTATGTCCTGAATATAAAAACTAATGATAGGAGGATATGTTTTAGACAAGGATTTCACTTGGCACAGCCATTCTGTGACACTTGACACCAATGTTCTTTTCAGCACAAGGCAGAATCTTTTCTATATTGTTGCAAGCTTTTTAGGGGGGCCTTTGAAACTTTTAAAGGGCTTTGAAGTTAGGTTTCGAAGCAAATGTCTTAGGCCAGCCTTGATTTGGGGGGAATAGTCATACAGTTCAACACTGTGGTTTGTCAATAGCTGGCAAGGCATGATTATTTCCAACCGAAATGGCACTTCAGTCTAGATCAGAACACAAACGCTGGCTCCTGCAAGAACAAAGCAACTTGTGAAGAAAGAAGCAGAATGAACATTTGCTTTTCTGAGGAGATAGTCACATGCGTTCCTTACAGACACAACAGGAATATACAACATCTGAAATGTCTCGTTTTATCCATCCTTCCATCCATCTCGCTCTCGCTCTCCCTCCTGCTCTCGCTCTCATCCTGTTGACAGTATTTATCGATCTGACGACACTATCTATCTTTCTACGCAGCCTTCTGAGATGGTGTCTTATGTGGATTTCTTTAAAAGGAAGTCTTTGAGGGACAGACAAGACGGTGGTGCATTCATCCTGCCCTCTTTGATATGCCCCTTTGATAGGTTTTGTTTTCTGTTTGGGCTGCCTTCGCAGGAAAGGATGCGTAACCAGATCAGAGAGAGACACAGCCAAGTAACAGCGACAATAGGAGGAGCACCAATTCACATAATAAAGATCCAACCAAAGGGGATGCGCAAGCAACAGCGACACCACAATGCAGGCAGAGAAATTAACACTGGCCCTCCACTTTTTAACCCTGGCTTCCGCTGTTAAAGGCTGAATGCCAACATAATTGACTAAATGTGTATGTTCTGTGCTCATTACAAGGAAGAAAAGGACAGGAGAGGATACTTGTCACAGAATTCAGCAGTCTCACAGAATTCCTGAGAAACACTATTTTCGACAATTAAAAGGACAAGTTTCTAAAGCTTGTGGCAATGAATGAAAGGTTAAATATGTTATAGCAATGTTTTATGAAAGCTTTCATCTCAGATAGTAGCTCAGCAGAACTGGCAGCGGACAGGCCTTTGATGGCTTACACAGCTTTTTACTCTTTCCCCAATGCTGCTTTATTGGGCAGCAGGCACTGAGAGGAAAGGAAATCAGTTCTCTGATCAGGATGCTGCATACTTACATTTCCACCCCCCTCCTGCCAGTAATATCCAGTTGAGACAGGGGTCATGTTTCTGATTGTTGCACTGGAAATTGCTAAAGGGATGGGGTAACAATCAGATGCAGGATCTCTGTCACAATTGGATGGGTGCAAACATCAGTATGCTGCGTCCCATATATGAAAACAGACATCTGCCAATCACAGCAGCTGCTGTCTGGTGTACCAGGAGAGAACTACTTCGCATCATATGATTCACAGAGTTGGAAAATACCACAAGGACACCCAACCTCCTGCCAAGCAGGAAAAGCACAATCAAAGCACTCTTGACAGATGGCCATCTTGCCTCTGCTTAAAAATCTTCAGAGAAGGAGACTCCATCACTCTCCAAAGCAGCATGTTCCACTGCCAAACAGTTCTCACCATTAGGAGGTTCTTCCTAATGTTTAGGTGGAATCTCTTTTCCTGCAGTTTCAATCGATCATTCAATCGATCATTCCAGAGCAACATAAAACAAGTTTGTCCACTCCTTAATATGACATCCATTCAAATATTTAAACATAGTTATCCCCTCTCAGCCTTCTCTTCTCCAACATACCCAGCTCCCTCAGTCGTTCCTCATGGGACTTGGCTTCCAAACCTTTGACCATTTTGGTCACCCTTCTCTGGAGACATTCTAGCTTGCTAATATCCTTCCTAACACCTCCTAACAAAAGGATTCCCCCAGGCATTAAGCTGTCAGGCCTTGAGCTGCAAGGCCATTCAATGTTAATCAAGATAACTAATTATAACATTCACACCTAGCTCACACAGACAAGAGTTCTTTCTCCCATCCTGGACTTACACAGATATATAAACCTTACTTGTCCTAGTTTCCAACAGACCTCAAACCTCTGAGGGTGCCTGCCACAGATGTGGGCGAAACGTAAGGAGAGAATGCTTCTGGAACATGGCCATACAGCCCAGAAAACTCACAGCAACCCAGTAAAACATACAATATTTGCAGTAACAGACTTATTCCATTTATAGTACTAAAAGTAGTATTATTTTTTCAGATGTGGATGATACCGTTTCTTCTTTGAGCAGTACCACATCAGCTGCCCATTGCTTAAGCCAACAAAGTGGTCATATTCCTGAAGCTGATGAAATATCCGAACTTTCAAAAATGTGTTTTTATAACTGGCATACAGAGTCTTTTGACATAGGAGACATTCAGCAAGAGAAGATAGGTGAAAATACAAAGAAAAACATTCTTCAGTTAGTTCTCCTCCCAAAACAGACGTACACTTTTCCTTCAACAAAAAGTAAAAATCAAAAGAGAAAATTTCAAGAAAAATGGATTACAGACCCCACCTCAGGTTTTCAAGTCTAGACAAAGTTCACCATATGGAACAACTGTCAGAATACTTTGAAAATGATGCAGCACTTGTTTCCGTCAAGGCTGAGTACATAACGTGGTGTAATATTACACCATCAATTAAGAAAGATATTGAGGTACTTAAAGTGTTGGAACTGTGTGACAAAACCTACTATTGGTCAATAAATTTCCTTTTGACTGTGTTAGCTACTCTACCAGTAATGATATGCAATGTGGAAAGATCATTTTCAACCAGGAAGAGAGTGAAAAGTGTATCTAGAAGTTTAATGACAGACTAGAGACTTAGTGGACTAGCAATGATTTCCATCCATCGGGACATCACTATCAAACCAGAAAAAAGTAATTGACAAAATGACTGGGGAGAAGAAAAGAAGACTGTTTCTGTAAAGTAAAAAATAAGTCAAAAAGTATTCTAAACATTTTGTTAATGAAAGTAAATTAATAACATTTATTATTTAGACCGTTATGTTTATTCATATCATGATCTGATCACCATGATCAATATATCCCATAAGCATGGGGGTATTGAGATAACGATACAAAAGGTTTGCTCTCACTCAGACTCAACCCCCACCCCCACCCCCACCCCCCGGATATCAAAATCCTTGCTACGGGCCTGTCCTAACGCATTCCACAGCCACGTTTTTATTGTTCATTTCTCATGTTGATTGTATTCATTCACAATGTTATTTATATAACTTATTACCTGTTTTAACCATTATTGTGTTATTTGTGAATTTTAATTCCTTGTTTTAATTGGGGGGGGGGTTTACTGCTGTTTATTTATATTTTGTTTTTGTCTTTGTTAGCCACACTGAGTTCTGAACCCCACCAACGGATAGTTGCCACACAGAACCCCCATGCCTTATAGTTCACCTACAATCAAAGAGGATTCTGAACCCCACCAACGACAGAACTAGGCCAAACTTCCCACACAGAACCCCCATGCCTTGAAGGGACTCGCTGGCACGAGCCTCCCTCCTGCCTCGCATGCTCCCTCCCGCCTCGCATGGGTTGGACAGGATGGCCCATGAGGTCTCTTCCAACTCTATGCTTCTAGAATCATAGAAGCATAGAGTTGGAAGAGACCTCTTGGACCATCCAATCCAACTCCCTGCCAAGAAGCAGGAAAATTGCATACAAAGCACCCCTGACAGATGGCCATCCACCCTGTTTAAAAGTTTCCAAAGAAGGAGCCTCCACCATGTGCTTTTAAATAGATTATATCTATATACGTTTGGCACATTAACTTATTTCAAGGTATATGAAGTAGTTAAGTGTTGGGTTCCACCTTTTTTACCACCTCTTTTATCACCAAAGAGATATTGTAGGTGCAGAAAAGTTCAAATGACCAAAGGGACGGTCAACTTCCCTATCTAAAAAGATGACAATGTTTGGGACTTTGCACTTGGGATTAGGGAGAAAAGGTGGGGCAGACCCCACCATTTGACAAAATGAAGCAAATGCTTCAATCTTCAAATTTTGAATTTTATAAAAGTGCAACACGTTTTTATGTTATTGAATTTATTGCTGTATTTTTACAGCAGAAATGACAAGAGGGCACTTGGATTTTTCTCCTGTATACATCAAAACAATAGCTGGCAGTGAATAATATATTTAGTTGGATTTGAGTGCCTGACGGGCTCCTTTCTCAATTTGCCTCGGGCAGCAAAGTATTTTGGACCTCCCCTAGTGATAGAAGTGTTGAAAATGAGACATAAAATAAGGAAAGAGACTATGGAGGACTCCCTATCACACACACACACACACACTATGATCTATGGTCAGCCATCCAATCAAGTTAACTGATGGGAAGTTCAGCATTTGATAAAAGGTAATTTCTTTGTGCACTGAGAATTCACTACCACGTGATAGCTTGAACAACATTACAGTGTTAGCATTAACCTTCATTAATATTTGATGAGTAATGTATTAGATGAACATTGTTTTTCCATTTATGTGTGTGTTTTAAACTAAAAATAGAAAAATGGCCAGAACTCTCCCAGTACTCTCTGAAAACATTTAAGTAATGAGTAAATGTTGCTTGTTATGCAAATATAAAATATGCTAATTTCAGAATGTTGGTCTTTTCACACAATGCAATTATACTGCTGCATTCCACTTTAACTGATGTGACTACGTTCTCTGAAATCCTGGGGGTTGCCATTTGCTGAGCTTTCTGGCTCAGCTTTCGAAAAACTTTAAACTTCAAGTTTCCATTGGGCGGAACCATGTCACTTAAAGTAGAATCACATCACAATAACTATATCTTGTGAAAGGACCCCATACCAAAAAGACATTAGTTATGCCATACTCTAAATTGAAGAATAATGTTATGAGAAACATTATTACATGGAAGGTGTTATTTTTACATTCTGAGACAGAATTAGAGAGAGAAAATGGTCTGTAAGGGCTGAGCCAAGTAAAGGGGGTTTACGGGTATTTTAATTGGTGTTGAAATACTTAACCACCTTTTTCGTGCTGTTTTAAGACTGCTGTGAAAAGGAAAACCTCATGATCTGCAAGTGGCTAGGATCACTCACTCTGTGAAAGAAGTGAACTGGAAAGGAAAAGGCAATACAGGAACAGATTTGGGAAGGAACTACGGTAGCAGGGCATAGCTTCAAGAAACCATACACATTGAGCTTTCTTTTTAAGAATACTTCATGTTTCCTACCTCAAAAGCATTACTTTCAATCTCTCCCATCCCAAATCAAAATGGACAAATATTCAATACCGTCCAAATTTGGAGCATAAGGATAATTTTCTTGTATGACCTGGCAGTCTGTCTCTGAAATAAAAGATCTTGACTGATGTTCATGGGAAGATTTGTATGACTTTCATGGAAATACTGACAGGCTCAATCCATGGCCTTTCCACAAGGGCCTGAGAGATTGGAAACTTGCCAATCAATTTGTTGTAGCTCAGCAGCACTCACAGCAGCCAGGGGCTGATGGGCTCACTGGAGTCAAGACGGGATTGTGGGCTTTCTTAGGATTCACTCAGATTTCAGTTCAGGCAACATGGCTTTCAAGTACAGCTAGGCCTGAGTTCTTTGGTTCTAGTTTCAAGTCTTGGTTTTGGATTTAAGTATCTTGGGAGTTCTCCATGCTCTTGTTTTATATTCTTGCTGAAGTTTTGCATATGGGCTTAAGCTGCCTTTGCATTTTGGGACTATCTTTGGATTGTATTGCTTATGGATTTATAAGAGACAATTGATTGCTGACTTTTGGGATTCTACATCTTATTTCCTTATTCCTTTTTTTCACTATATTGTTTTTGTGTGTTTTTTTTTCAGATGCTAATTCCTTTTAGGTGTTTTTAGATGTTAGATACTTTTAGATGTTTTAGATATTTAGGAAAACCTGTGTGTTTTTACTGTAAATCGCCCAGAGCCATCTGGGATGGGCAATTAATAAATCCCTAAATAAATAAATACATAGTTTGCTTCTATTCTGGACTCTTGTGTGATGCTATGGTCATAGGTGGTTTCAAGCCTGGGGTGCAACACAAATTGCCCTAATCACAAAGGGCTAAAATGGACGGCATGTGATGATGTTAACCCAGGTCACCCACAGAGCCAGCCGGCCCCTGTCACATGATGTCATGCCAACTCCATGAGTGAAGAAGGGCAGAGCCAGTGCATGCTGCCAGCAGGGCAACACAGGAGAGCTCCCTTTGTTGCCATACAATCTATGGGGGAAGTTGCACATACCATGGATGCTCACAATTCCCCCATGTGATCACCCTCACTAGGATCCAGGCAATGTGGGGCATGGAGCGCTGGATTCCCTCTATACAAACCAGAGTAGCACTGGCTATCAGTCCCCAGCTGACTAATGTGGTCAGGACTCAAGATAAGGCAAGTTTCCATGTTCTTGTGACTGATATGAGCCAGTGTGGTGCAGTGGTTTGAACGTTCGACTGTGACTCTGGGGACCAGGATTCAAATCTCATTTTGGTCATGGAAACCCATTGCATGACCTTGGGGAAATTGTATACTCTCCGCCTCAGAGGAAAGCAAACCCCTTTTGAACAGATCTTGTCAAGAAAACCTAATGATAGCGTTGCCTTAGGGTTGTAAGAAATGACTTGAAAACAACAAAAAACAAATGGCTGATTTATCATCAGGTGCTAGGTTTACATTGCACAAATGAAACTGGGGTCCTGTGTAAAAAAATTTCTTACTGATTTCCCATTCCGTTTTCACCAATATTTTCCATTTTTAATGAAGCAGTATGTTAAAAGAGCATGAAATATGGCCTACGTTGCTTTCAGCATAGTGCAGATATCTATCCACTGGTGGACGTTCATTACACAGTCCTACAACCTCATCACATTGCCTATGGTATTTGCCAAACCTCTTGGTCAATATGGCGGGGTATGTGGGGAACCCATTGCCCCATGCACCACATCTCCTTGCTTCTCCCACAGGGAGAAGTATCTGCTGTCTAGCTTCCCTCTGGTGTTGGTTATGCAATATGAGAAGCCTCCTGTGTTGCCACCAAGGCGGCGTACCAAGTTCCTACTCTATTTGTGTGACAGAGTAGTTTGACATCATGGGATGGGAACTGGCAGGCTCCGTGGTGCAAGTAGGGTAGGACCATTGCACTATGGGCACTTTAACCCACTTGATGAGATCCCTATAGTGAGAACCAATGATGTACAATGGTCAATGAACATACCTGACAACTTGTTCCATTGCAATGCTTTGATTGTGCTTTTCCTGCATGGCAGGTGATTGGACTAGATACCCCATGTGGTCTCTTCCAGCTCTGAATTTATGAATCTGTAATTTTACACAATGAGCAAAGACAATGCATAGAGACAATGCACATTCTCACGTTATTCTGTGCACTTTGAAGTGCTGCTGCACACAGAGCAGTCTCACACATGCAACTTTGCTTATGCTACTATCAGCAGTTTATGACAATGTACACCGTCAAAAAAATCCATGCACATGTACAGCACAAGCCTTCATCTATTATTGACAGGATGCCAGCTAAAGGATATCAAAGGGCTTTTTGCAATAGTATAATAATGAGTCCAGATATATTGTTTCAGTTACTTCATTTGTTACTTATTGACCTGAATCATGCTATTACTCCAAATAATAGAGTAGATCCATTAAATCAATGCAACCTATCTATGTGTTGACTTAGCATTCATCAATTAATTTAATAGATCTACTCTAATAGGGACAAACCAAAAAGATTCTGCCCTTTGTCTGAGAATCGTGCATAAAATTAACATAATTGACTCTAATGGAGATTGTTTGACATTGATCGAGAATAATTATGACTATAATACAATCTGTCAATGTATTCATAATCTTTGATTATTGAATCTTGTAGGAGTTCACGATCTTTGACTTCTTGACTCTGCATAATTTACCATTACTCAGTTTGATTTGATTTCCAATGAGAAATAACTCTTCCCAATTAAAAAAAAAGACAAATTACATTTTAAAGGATTTATCTATTTAGTTAACTCTGAGATACATACAATCCATACATATTATGAACAGACAGACGGCAGCTCGAGCAACTAGGAAGATCGACTTTGTGGGCTTGCCAAGTAAACAATAGGTTGATGGTTAGCCATAGAAGCAATGACCTTCCTAAGACCCCTGAGTCTGGGTCTTTAAAGGGGGTATTTTGGAAGTGGTGTTCCACTCTGCAGAAAGCCATGGCTAAGTATAGACTTTCTTCCTTGTCACTGTATGACGGCAAGGATGCAGCAGCATCTACTGCTAATCTGAGAGAACTACACCTCCTTAATGAATAGAGGTGACAGCAATAGCAGGGAGACCAGGTGGCACCCTTTCAATATACATTAGTGTTTCGGATCACCACCTTCTTGCGGCAGCTAGCAATGTGAGAGACAGATCGCAAGCCCAAGAGCAGTAATTAGAAAAGGTGATATTTGTGCGAATATGATTTATTTTTTGCATTACATGTATCAAAGTGTTAGAATGGGTGAAGGGAAGGAGGTTGTACAGAGGGATTTGACTTATATATTCCAGCTCTCTTGAGCCCTAGCAGAAACATGACGATGTAACAGGTGCCTTCCTGCCAAGGAATCCTATGCCATTCGACCAGAATTGGCCAGGGGAGTTGTCCCAGCCAAACTTTTGCCTTTGATGGTGTTCAGTACCAGCTGCTTAATAGGAAAGCTACCCAACAAACACACTGCATTCAGACAAACAGCCAAAAGGATATCCCATTTCTAATTAAAAAGCTCCGTAAGCTTTGAATCACCATATGTCATGATGCAAGAAAAAATGTGAGAACTTGGAATTCTAGCTATAGAGTCTCCCTCTCTCTCTCCAATTTTCACCCCTACGGTTTATTATTTAGTAAATAAACAGACAAAAAGATATACGCCACCCTTCAGTGATGTCATCCGAGGGCAACATACATCAGTAAACAAATTAAAGTAATGAACAGTCATATAAGCATTTTTTTCCCTTTCAAAAAAGTGCTCTGAGGCTAAATCCATCATTTTCCTGGCAGTTTTCTCTGGCATTTCTCCTCTTCCCTTTTCAGTAATCCAGGGCTGAGTTGGAGGGGGGTGGGTTATCAGAAATGCAAGCACATAAAGAAACAGTAGTGAAGATACAGTAAGGAACCAATTTTGTGTTTCTTTTTACAGCAAATACCCTCAAAAGGAGAGTCAGTGGAGTATATTGTTTTGACTCTGGAAATCAGGGATCAATTCCTTGCTCAGTGATGGCAACACTCTGGGTGACCTTGAGCAAGTTACACACTCTCAGCCCCAGAAAAACCTGTGATAGTTCCCTAAGGTTCCCATACATCAGGCTTGAAGATGCACAACAGCAATAGGAGATCAAGGATGCAGCTACATTGTATAATTATTGCAGTTTGATTCCATTTTAACTGGCATTATTCTATGGAATCCTAGAATAATAGAATTGGAAGAAACCACATGGACCATCAAGTCCAATCCCCTGCCATGCAGGAAAAGCACGATCAAAACACCCCTGACAGATGGCCATCCAGGCTTTTTTAAAAAAGTTTCCAAGGAAGGAGTTTCCACCGCACTCTGAGGGAGAGAGTTCCACTGCTGAATAGCTCTTACAGTAGAACGTGTAGTTTAATGAAGCACACCAGTACTCTTTGGCAAGAGCCCCCATTGGCACAATGGGTTAAACCCTTGTGTCAGCAGGACTGAAGACCAACAGGTCGGAGGTTCGTATCCAGGGAGAGCGCAGAAGAGCTCCCTCTTTCAGCTCCAGCTCCCCATGCAGTGACATGAGAGAAGCCTCCCACAAGGATGGTAAAACATCAAAACATCCAGGCATCCCTTGGGCAACATCCTTGCAGACAGCCAATTGTCTCACACCAGAAGTGACTTGCAGCTTCTCAAGTTGCTCCTGACATGAAAAAAAATATTTGGCAGAGAAGCATGATAGTTAATGCATATCTGATGTGTTGAAGGCTTTCATGGCTGGAATCACTGGGTTGCTGTGAGTTTTCTGGGCTGTATGGCTATGTTCCAGAAGCATTCTCTCCTGACATTTCACCCACATCTATGGCAGGCATCCCCAGAGTTTATGAGGTCTGTTGGGAACTAGGCACGTGCGGTTTCTATATCTGTGGAATGTCCAGGGTGAGTAAAAGAACTCTTGTGTGTTTGAGGCAAGTGTGAATGTTGCAATTGGCCACCATTGAATGGCCTTGCAGCTTCAAAGTCTGGGTGCTTCCTGCCTGGGGGAATTCTTTGTTGGGAGTTGCTAGCAGGCCCTGATTGTTTCCTGTCTGTTTCGCCCTTTAGATGTGGGCAAAATGTCAGGAGAAAATGCCTCTGGAACATGGCCATAAAGCCCGGAAAACTCACAGCAACCCTATGCGTATTTGGCTTAAAAGAAAAGCAGCATAATTTTTAAATATCTTTCAGAATGTATGAAAGGCCTAGAAAAACTGGCAAGATATAATCCTTAGGGTTGGCTGTAGTAAGCAGCCTATCAGGTACGTTCTGGACTAATTGATGTTTTTAAGAAGCTTTCAAAGGCAATCCTTCATTAAGTGACTGGTTATTAAGTCTAAAGGTACCAGTTCATAGATAACAATGCCTGTCAAGAAGAGGAGCATCTGAAAGTGAGGATGGCCAAGTCTTCCACTTTAATCAGTTCTTTACTCAAAGTGTTGTCAAAAGATAGGTCCTGTTTGAAGTCATCCTTTGTTTGAAGGGCTGTCCAGGCAAAGTCAGGTTGAAAGACAAAGAAAGAAGAGCAGAGAGATTAAAGGGACCAGATATTCTGTACTGAAGTTGTTAATCAACAATTAGCACCAGAGAGGACACTTAGCAGGGATGCAATTTCACCTGCTCACTGTCTTACTCACCGGTGGAATGTATAATTTTCACATTTGAGTCTATATATAAAATAGTAGTAGCATTTCTGTGTGCAGCTGAATCTATATATAAAATAGTATTAATAGATACTATTTTATAATAATAAATATTAATATAATAATGATAAATATTATAATAATATTATAATAAATATAATAAATATTAATAGAGGGAAAGTTATTAGAGGCAAAGACGAAGTATATGGCCACATAATGAGAAGACAGGAAAGCTTAGAGAAGACAATAATGCTGGGGAAAATGGAAGGAAAAAAGGAAGAGGGGCCGACCAAGGGCAAGATGGATGGATGGATGGTATCTTTGAAGTGACTGGCTTGACTCTGAAGGAGCTGGAGGTGGCGATGGCTGACAGGCAGCTCTAGTGTGGGCTGGCCCATGAGGTCACGAAGAGTCGAAAGTGACTGACTGAATGAATAAACAACAATGTTAATAGATATCCTTTCTATGTGATGCAGTTATGGTAACTTTTGTCCTGAGATTATGGCTACCCTTGTCATAGCTGGAAGTGATTATATTATTAACTTTTCTTCTCCATAGTAAAAATATTATTATTATTCTCTAACTTGATGACTTCCCGATATGCCAGATCACTACTATAAATCATCTCTATATACAGTAGTCTCAAAGATACCAAATTGGGGAAGACTGGTATAGATACTTAATGTAAACACTTCAGTCTTTGACTTCGGAGCTCAACCTTAGAGGAAGCCACTGGTAAACCTCCTCTGACGGCACATTCAGACTGATTAAAAATGCCTGAGAGTCCCAGATTTTGTCCTTGTTCTTATTTACAGTATTCTTTCCAATTTTATTTTAGGGATCCACATGTGTGTGTGTTTTTTTAATCCCAGAATGTGATACAATCAGAGATTTCTTATACCAGCTCAGTCATTTTTGTCTTGGGTTTAACTGCACAAGTCTCCAGTCCTCAATGAGTAGCTAGACTAGATAGGATTGGAGTGAGGGATTCCTTCCCTACGTTGCAATGTATGCCTATCCCAGAAGGGGCTCTATCTTTACTCTCCTTCTTCTCTTGCCACTATCTCCTCCCCCCTTTGAAGATGTAGCATTGTAATCTCTGTGAAGGAGCTAACTTCCTCTTTTAAGGGTATTTTATTGCCCTGGCTTGTTGACCATGTGGACATTATCATTTTGGCCCTTTCTCTTCTGCCTTTGTGTGAGGACGCATTTTGTCATTCTCTAGACAAAATGTAGCTGCATGGATACTTTTGTTATTTTATCCTTTTACCTTTCTTAGAAGATAACTTAGTAAGCTAGTTAGCTCCAAGATTCCTTTCCTTTCTATCAAGATTCCTTTCTATCAAGAATTTGTTTCTTTTTACTTCAATAAATATATTTTTGGAACGTAAAGTTGTGACTTTGCAACCCTGATCCATCCTCTTGAATGAAAGCTAATCCTATCCCACCACACATACGTTTCTGCTGGTTATGAACTATGCTTCTGGCACTCTGCTATATTTTTTGAGGAATCACCCCAAGTGAGGGTTATTTTGAGCCTAACAGCTCCGATTCCCAACCATTTTAACCCTGTGTAAAATCATTTTTCAAACACTGAATAAATCTAGTGGGAAAAAAACTCTACATTTTCAAATTTTGCTTATTGTCCTAAGTCAGAGTCAACTTGAAGGCAACAGCAACAAAACTATCATGTCTTTGGCGTTTATATTTGCACCCATTTTTCTTCACCAGCAACATTAACCCCATCATGACTTTTCAAAATTGTTGATGCTACCAGGCATTGTGTTCATTAGATTTGCCTTCATTTCTTATCATCAAGGGGATATATTGCTGGTCTTGAATCAGGAATAAACTATTTTTAAAAAACAATGGAAGCCAGCATGATGTTGTGGGTTGATCATAGGACTTACTTAGGTGATCCCTCGTACTCCAAGGATGATGATCCTCCAATTGTAGTGTCTTGATCCTCATGTTCTCCTGCAGTGAGGACATCAGTTTCCAGGTAGAAGGTGGTCCCAGTCAGGGATGGCTTGACGCACCTTCCTCTTGGCATGTTTCTCCCTTTCTCCCTCCATTTGTGCCTCTTCAAATTCTGCAGCACTGCTGGTCACAGCTGACTAGTTAGAGCACTCAAGGGCCAGGGCTTCCCAGTTCTCGGTGTCTATGCCACAGTTTTTAAGGTTGGCTTTAAGCCCATCTTTAAATCTCTTTTCCTGTCCACCAACATTACGTTTCCTGTTCTTGAGTTGGGAGTATAGTAACCATTTTGGGAGGTGGTGATCGGGCATTCAGACAATGTGGCCAGTCCAGCAGAGTTGATGGCATAGGAGCATTGTATCAATGCTGGTGGTCTTTACTTTGTCCAGGATGCTGACATTCGCCCGCCTGTCTTCCCAAGAGATTTGCAGGATTTTTTTGAGACAATGCTGATGGAATCGATCATAGGACTATGACTCTGGAGACCAGGGCTGAAATACCTGCTTGGCCATGAAACCCAATAGGTGACTTTGGGCAAGTCAGTCTCTCAGCCTCAGAAGAAGGCAAGGGCAAACCTCTTCTGAACAAATCTTGCCAAGAAAACACCATGACAAGTTAACCTTTGGGTGGCTATAAACTGGAAATGTTTGAAGGTACACAATGAGTTGTAATAGTTGCTCCATCCAGTCTTCCTGAACCATTCTTAAAATGCCAGACATCTCATCCTATCAGAACTTCCAAATGCTGCTTGAAGCTTGTTCAAGCAACTGCTGCTCGGGCTAAAGCTTCCCTCCACATTCAAAGTGAAAAGTCTGAAAGTAACTAGTTGAATATTGCCTTGTTATGCAGCTCTTAAAGGAAGAGGAGCCGCACCATCAGAAAGGTGGCGAGCCTACAGTGTGTCTCAGAGCATTGCCTTATTATCACGTTGGGTCCGACATGGCTTGCAAGGCTGCCTGTCTCAATCAAAAGAGGAGAGGGTGTAATTGCTCTGTTGATCCAACAGTATTAGAGATATGTTACCCTTTATTGAACCTGACATTTTACCCCACCCGCACCTCCAAGCAGGGCAGCCTTTAGAAGATCCTATGGGGGAAAGAGCGCCACAGCCTTACGGCACCTGTGAAAATTGGTTTATTTAGAAAGTTACCGACTGATAAGAAACAGGAGGGGGACTGGAGCCAGCAATTTTCACAAGGCATTACAAAAGGAATGCAGGGAAGGTGCTTCTGCCACGTCCTCAATCAGACAGTTTTGATCCTTTCGAGTGTTTAGCTGTTAACGTTTTAAAGAAATTACAGAAAGAGAGATCCCAAGGGCAATCCTGATATTGTTGTTGTGTGCCTTAAAATCATTTTGGCTTATGGCAATCCTATCACAGGGATTTCTGGGCAAGATGTGTTCCTTTGCCTTTCTCTGATGCTGAGAAGTGATGCCCATGGTTTAGCAGGGATTTGAACCCTGGTCTTCAAAGATGTGATTCAAAACTCAAATCACAACACCACACTGGCTCTCTATGGCAATTCTGTGAAAGCTTAATCAGAAGTTAAACCAGGGCAGGACGTGCAGAAAGGCTCAATTATGGAACAAGAGCAACAAAATGATGGTTATAACTGTGTCCTCACCCTATTTGGAGGACAAAACAAGCAGCACCTAGAATAGTTGCCAAAAAAACAGGGGATAGTGTAAAAGAAAATACAGGTATATCTCAGTTAATGAAGGAGATGTGTTCCTAGGGTTTAATTCTTTATTAGAAAATTTGGCTCCAGAGATAGAAATAATATGTTTCCTTACTTCATAACAAAGAAGTCCAGCTCGACACGTTTCAGCAAACATTTCATTCAAAATGTAAAATATATACCAGTTGAAATGAAACAATCAGCTTGGGGAACCCATGCATAAGTAAACCAAAACATCTGAGTCAGATGGGAGCAACCAGAAAGTAAACAACACTGAGCTCCAGTAAGTGTTGATTTTCTGCATCTCAGGGGGCATCTGGGATGCTAAGGACAGCCACTCCACCTCCCCAGGCTGCCTGAGTCCAGGAGCACACAATGGCTGTGGTGACAACAATCTGGAATCCTGTATAGGAATTCAGGATGGCTGTCCCCACGGCCCTAACATGGGGGAGGAAGCCCGAATGCTGAAGTAGAATTCGGACATTCCCCTGTGTTTTTTTAACCCAGGATGCAGCCATATTAAGTACAGTCCCATTAAGCCACATTATCCAAGGTTGTTGTTTTGTTTTGTTTTTTCATCTCAGAAGTGACTTGAGAAACTGCAAGTCGCTTCTGGTGTGAGAGAACTGGCTGTTTGCAAGGATGTTGCCATTGGGACACCGGATGTTTGATGTTTTACCATCCTTTTCTCATATCCCCACATGGGGAGCTGACAGAGGGAGCTCAACCCACTCTCCCCGGATTCAAATTGCTGACCTATCGGTCAGCAGTCCTGCCAGCACAATGGTTTAACCCTTGTGGGGCTCCATTACCCAAAGTAAACTTGAATTATGCTGCATGGGTTGTATAGAGACATGCAGGCTACAGTGACCGCACAATGCATTAAATGGCAGTATAGAAATGCCCCAAATGTGGGTTTGAACCCACTTCCCCCACTGTTTTAATCCAACAATGATCCCAGCTCTGTCTCAAGACTACTAAAGTGCTCTGGAATGGAAGTATATTAGCAACGAATATTGACTGGATGCAGGCATGTAGCCAGGGGGGGAGGGGCTTGAGGGGCTTCAGCCCCCCCCCCCCCAATTCCCAGGGTGGTCCACGAGAAGGCCTTACTGGTACATTATTTAAACTGTTATGTTTATTTATATCATGATCTGATCACCATGCTCAATTTATCCCATATGCATGGGGGTATTGGGATAATGATACAAAAGGTTTGCTAGGGTAGATCCTCTCTCACTCAGATTCAGCTCCCCCCTAACCCCCCCCCCCCCCAATCAAAATCCTGGCTGTGGGCCTGGCTGGATGCAACTAATATTTCATCCATCTGACTGTATATTTGTCCCAAAATAGCTGTGTTGGTATGGCTCAACTGCTTTCAATTTGGGTCAAATAAAAAAGGTCTAGTAAAAGACATTATTCTAAACCGCTGTTGTCTCTCTAAAGAAGAATAGATCTGCTTTTTGATTTCTCTGTTTTTGTTACACATAGTTGTCAGGTTCCATCAAAGGAAATAGCCTGTTAAAATTATATAGTTTTATACAGAAGAATTGAGATCTGAGGTCATATTTGCCCTAGAAAAATAGCATGTCACTGGGACTGCATTATCACACTGTAGGAAAAGTAGTAGAGAAAGTGGGCCAGTTTCCTTCTTAACATGAGTAAGAAAGACAGAGAGATTTAACACTCCCTTTTCCAATAACTGTCTTTCTTTGGGTTCAGTTCTATAAGCTCTACCCTCAGCAAAGAATCAGTGCAGTATTGTAAACCAGGGAAAATTAATTAACAAATAAACACCCTAAAAGCTTTTAAGTCATTTTAAATTTAAAATGCTTTCTAATTTTTTAGAGCAGCATTGCTTTTTACAAAGGCATTACAATGTTCCTTCTACAAAACCAAATAACACACCTGATTGTGTTGTTACTTTTTTGATGTACCACATATTTCAGCCTCAATGAATTTATTATACTGACTATAATAAATCCATTCTATGAATGGGATTTAACTATGTGTTCACTCACCATACAGCCACTGTGTTGTCGACGGCTTTCATGGCCGGATTCACTGGGTTGCTGTGAGGTTTCCGGGCTGTATGGCCATGTTCCAGAAGCATTCTTTCCTGACCTTCCAACCACATCTGTGGCAGAGGTTGTGGGGTCTGTTGGAAATTAGGCAGTGGGGTTTATATATCTGTGGAATGTCCAGGGTAGGAGAACTCTTGTCTGTTTGAGGCAAGTGTGAATGTTGCAATTGGCCACCTTGATTAGCATTGAATAGTCTTGTAGCTTCAAAGTCTGGCTGCTTCTTGCCTGGGGGAATCGTTTGTTGAGAGGAGTTAACTGGCCCTGATTGTTTCCTGTCTGATATTCCCCTGTTGTTTTTTCGTGTTGCTCTTTGTTCACTGTCCTAATTTTAGAGGTTTTTTAATACTGGTAGCCAGATTTTGTTCATTTTCATGGTTTCCTCCTTTCTGTTGAAACTGTCCACATGCTTGTGGAGTTCAATGGTTTCTCTGCATAGTCTGACATGGTGGTTGTCAGAGTGGTCCAGCATTTCTGTGTTCTCAAATAATATGCTGTGTCCAGTTTGGTTCATTGGGTGTCTTTAATGTTCCTTGATTCATGTGTGGCCAATGCTCCCAGTGTAGACTTGTCCACAGCTGCATGGTATATAGTAGACTCCTACAGAGGTGAGATGATACCTCTTCTCCTTGGCTGAACATAGTATTTGTTGGATTTTCTTAGTGGGTCTGTAGATAGTTTGTAGGTGGTGTTTCTTCATCAGCTTCCCTATGCGGTCAGTGGTTCCCTTGACGTATGACAAGAATACTTTTCTAATGAGTGGATCTTTGCCTTTACTCTTGTGGTGAGGTTCACAGATTCTTTTTGCACAATCTGTCAAGACTTTAATTGTGCTTCTTTTTTGACCTGGGTGATGATTGGACTTTTTATGTATGTATCTATCCGTTTGTGTGGGCTTTCTGTAAATTGTGTGGCCCAATTGTTGATTGGGTTTGCGGATGACTAGGACATCTAGAATTGAACATTTTTCTTCGTTTTCTTTTTCCATGGTGAATTGGATGTTTGGGTGGATACTGTTCAGGTGGCCCAGGAACTTGTTTAGTTCTTCTTCTCCATGGCTCCAAATAATGACAGTGTCATCCACATATCTGAACCATATAGTGGGTTTTTGGTGCTGCTTCTAGGGTTTGTTTTTCAAAGTGTTCCATGTAGAAATTTGTTATGACTGGGCTGAGAGGGCTCCCCATAGCTACTCCATCTTTCTGTTCATAGAGTTCATTGTCCCACTGGAAGTAGCTTGTGGTGAGGCAATGGTGAAACAAGGCTATGATGTCTTTGGGGAAATTCTGGTTGATCAGTGCGTTGATGTCTGCTCCCAGAACCTTGGTAAATAGAGACACCACATCAAAGCTGATCAGTTTGTCATTGATGTTGAGTTTGAGGTTGCTGATTTTTTCTATGAAGTGGGCTGAGTTTTTGATGTAGTTTGTACTTATGCGACGAAATAAATTGCCAAATTATATGTGGGGGATTCAATGGCACTCACTCACACATACAGTCATTGATTGAATAGATCTACTCTTCTTTGGAGTAAGCATTGTTTGAGGCATTTTTAAAAAACTATTTTTATGATTAAAAATTAATTTCAAAAGACACTAATAGTCTTATAAATATGTGTCGGGTGCATTATAACTAGGAGTTACATAATTTTCAGAAAACTAAATGTATGAAAGAAAAGGAACATGCACTTCTAAGGTCAAAAGGAACAACCGCTTCCCCCAAGAAATCATCATTCTCCAAATTCTTGAATAAGATAACTTTCTAACATTAGATACCTCTGCTCCAAATACCCAACAGCAAACTGGCAACACTGTAATGCTTCCCAAACATTTTTTTCTGAGGGGAGGCATTCCCAGAAACCAGAGTTCTTGCACTTTACAGAAGCTGAGGCATCAGAACTTCACCTCTGCAATAGTTCGCTTAGTTCGATCTATAGCAAGAGAACTTGGAGTAATGGGGGACTTGAAGAAGTGGTAATGGGAAGTACAAATAAAGTGAAGTAAAGAGGGAAGAACCCTGATGTTGGCAGGTGTTCAGAAAACTTTTTTCCTGGCCTCCAAAAAGTGTATTTTGTGGAATCCAGAAGGGATTGCCTCCAAGATAATCTTGGAGGCAATGTGCTTTCTTTTAAGGCTTTAGCATATGAGGCAGATAAGTCACAGTTACATCACAATAATAATGTCTTCAGTTGGCTTTTATCAGATGACATTGTCCCTCTTCTTTGTTTTTCTCTGAGAGATTTTTTTGGAAACTATTTCTTTTTATTAGTCTCCAAAAATCTATTAATGTTGTTCTTTCCCATTTTTTTTGTTGTGCTATGGTTTTGTGTGAGAAAGTCAGTTATGTTTTTATGCTGATTTTGAATGGTTGGTGAGTGTGCTTTGGGTAGGGAAACACAGACCATCTTCTGTGGAAGGAAGGAGAAGAGAAGGGTGGACTGTTCGATATGAATTCATTTCAATCAGCAAAGAAACCTTTCCTGTGTAGAAAAAAACCCAATTGCTCCTCCACCTAACTGAGGCTTGTCAGAAAAGTCAAAACTTTTCTCATTCTCCACCACCACCTCCTTTTCTACCTCTGTTCTGGATTCTCTCTCACACTACCTGTTATAACATCGTGCTATGCTAATGCTCTCATTCAGGCCCCATCTACACTACCATATAATGCATTATAACTGCATTATCATGGTCAGTGTAGACCAGTGGTTCTCAACTAGGGGACCGCACCCAACAGTGGGCTGAAAATCTGGTCCGCAAAACTCCCTCCTCTTTATTTATGTTATGTTATTATATTTCCAATCTTTTTCGCAAGCTGACCAGACCCACCCCTTTTGGTACTAATGTTAGAAAGTGGACCCTGGTCGTCCCCGATCAAGTGGTCCCCATTCAAGTGGGCCTGGTCAAAATGTGCCCTGGTCAAGTGTGCCCTGGTCAATGTGGTCCCTACTCAAGTGGGCCACAGTCAAAGTGGGCCCCGGTCAAAAAAAAGATTGAGAATCACCAATGTATATTCATATAATGCAGATTGAACAGCATTGAATGGGATGCTATGAATCTACACTCCAGTTCAGTTCAATGCAGTTAATCTGCATCCTGAAAAGGCATGATATGGCACTGTAGATTGAGCCTCTTTGCCCCTCCCAACACACACACACACTTAGAAATGTAAGAGGAAAAGCCAAATATTTCTTACAGTTCATGAAAACATTTATTTCTTCAATCCTCCTCTTTCTCCTTTTTGTTGTTTCAAATATCACAGGAGGCTCGATCAGACAGTAGCTGCTACCTTTTTTTCCTCTGCTACTAATTAGTTATGTCTGAGAACTCTGAACCATCCCAATCAAGAAACTCACCTACCCTCAAAAAGGGCCTTTCAAAAGTAAGGTTATTTTCATGTCTATTTCTATGGCGGGGAAAGGTCTATGTGTGTATATGTGCCAAACTTGGATAATGTCTTGTATGAGGTAGTAGGTGGGCAGGGCCAAATGCTGTGTGTGATAAGGTTGTTGTGTAAATAAATGCTTCGATATCAGAATTGTTCCCAGTGTGTGCAAGGAAAGAGAGCAATCATGCTAGAATAGCATTTTTAGAAACAATGATTTTGTAACAGGAAAAGAGCCTTGCGTGATAAAGCTTTCAACTAGATTTGGCAAATATTGTTGAGCTAACTGGTTGCCATAACGCTAAACAGGAGGGATGGGCAACAGGTAACCTTCTGGATGTCAGTAGGCTGTAACTTCTAGCATCCCTCATCACTAGCTATGCTGGCTAAAGATAATGGGAACCTCTGCTGTTTAATGAAGATATGCAACCTTAATCTGCAGATTACAGGTGCTTTTGAGATTTTTATTCTCTTTACAAACTGTACAATTTTCAATGTGTCCTATGCTGCTTCATCCTTTCTGTTCTTGGCTCCTAAAGCATATTGCAACTGCCGCCCTGCTCTCTCTTGCCAGAATCCCCACACATCTGAATCTTGAAATAATTCAATATGTGGGTGATGACAGACATAATTTATAAAGGAGATATCTTCACCGAAGGTGTGAGCCTGGCTTCCTCGCGTATTACAATCTTCACGACAGGGAGACATAGCAGCAAATGGAATAGTGATTTACTTCTCTGTCCTGCCTTTCCTTGACTCTCCCTCCCAATGCAGCAGGTGGGTTATTTCCCCTAAAGTACCTTATATACAATTTGTCCCTCATACAGTCATCCTTCCTTTTGCTTCAACAAATGTTATTGCCAAATATTATCAAAAGAGTTGCAAAATTGCTCCAGGATTTCACATGGTGAAAAGTAGGTCTGTAATTTTACAAATGTCACCCAAATGTTACTTTCTACATGTTGATTTCTTTTTATTTTTTTCATATTATTCTGTATTAACATGACAACCAGTGCTAGGGAAAAATAGGTATAAAGACAAATCATTCTCACCAGCATCTTCCTGTAGTATTCCATATCCTTCAACTGTCCTGATTTGGCGTGAAAAGCCCTAAATAATCTGTGTTCCCATTTTTCAGCTACTGTAAAATGTCTCAGTTTTTCCCCTTCTCATTCACTTTCTCCTTTGTCCTTATATTACTTCAAATGCTGTACATTGAATTCAAAGTGCAGAAGTGGTATGTACTCGGTTAATTTGGAGGAGAGAAGGCAGCAGAATCTTGCCCTTTCCAGTAAAGGTAAAGGCTTCCCCTGGACATTAAGTCTAGTTGTGTCCGACTCTGGGATGTGGTGTTCATCTCCATTTCTAAACCAAAGAGCCAGCATTGTCCATAGATGCCTCCAAGGTCATGTGGCCGACATGACTGCATGGAACACCATTACCTTCCCACCAAAGCAGTACCTACTGATCTACTTATATTTGCATGTTTTCAAGCTGCTAGGTTGGCAGAAGCTGGGGCGAACAACGGGAGCTCACTCTGTGTATGGATTCAAACCGCCAACCTTCCAATCAGCGAGTTCTGCAGCTTAGCAGTGTAACCCGCTACGCTACAGGACAACCCATTTGCCCACATCATAGATTTGATGCTGACAGTTCTTATCAAACATGTATCCTGGTTCCTGAGTCCAGAAGACTATCTCCAGGCACTTCCTTACATAACTTGAACGTGTGCCGAAGTGGTTAAAAAAATCCACTTCGGCACGCATTTAAGTCCCCATCCCATCTCCAAAAACCTGGGCTTCCTTGTGGAGGAGGGTTGTCCCCCCAAAAAACCAAACAACCCTTAAAAGTTAAAAAAAAACTTACTGGGACACCATTAAGCTGTTCCAGAAGTTCTCCTGGCATGTAGAAATTACACTAAAAAGAAATGGGTTCCCTAAGAACAAACAAGACACACAGGTCCGCTATTACCAAACTAGAACAATACCAAGCATATATTTCACAGCTTGTACAAGATACAATAAGCAAAAATCTACAATAAACATGTTGTGTTAACAATACTGATTATAGTTTTTTGAAGAAAAAATGATATCCATTACAAAGAGCTTCTGTTTCCTTATTGAGATTTTCTACAAAATACAACCAATAATGAGGCATAGCTTCCTTGCATTCACAGTGCCAGATAGTAAATCTTCACTGTAGGAGAGAGTTTGCAATCAGAGGTTCTTTGAGGCAGATTCCTCCTTCAAGATAATAGTTTCACTTACTATCTGACCCGGTCCCATTAGCATTAGGCCCTGCAGCTGCAGAACCAGATTCAGAGGATGAGTTGGAAGATTGGGGAGAAGGACAGTTTCCCTTCAGTGGGCCTCCTTCGCCCACGGAGAGTTTGGCATGGGAAGAATTGATGTTTGGCCCTGACGTAGATTCAGATAACCAGGTGCAACTGGAGGGAAGCGATTCACAGGAGAAAGGTTCACAGGAGCTCTTGAGTCAAAACATGGAAGCAAGCGGCTGGGAAGATCCCAGGGAGGGAAGCTCTCATGCAGATAGTGACCCAGGTGGTGAGAGGCAAGGCCGAACCTTTGATAGGAGAAGTAGCATTGAGTCCCGCAGAAGGGGATGGTACCACAGCCTAGACAGGCCGAGGTCCGTCAGCAGAGATTGGAGGCGACGAAGCCTAGAGCGTCGGGGACCTCGGCCGAAGGATTAAGTATAGAGTCGTGGGAACGAATCCTCAGTGCTTCGGCCACGTCTTATTTGAATAGGCGTGAAGCGAAGTGGGTCCACGGAGCTAAGTAAGCTAGTGGTCATCAAGTCCTGCCTTGCATCTGCCTTGCCTTGTTTCCTGATCCGCAGTGTTGCGCGGAGCCCTGCTTTGTTTCCTGATCCGCAGTGTTGCGCGGAGCCTTGCCAAGCCTTGCCAAGCCTTTGGATTTTGCCACGTTTGTTTTGGACATTATTACTTCAAGCCTTTTGGTTTACTTGCTATTCTTTTGGACAATATCTATTGGACTGTTTTTATACTCAATAAAGTAGTTAGCCTTTAGTCCGTCTCTGTGTGTGTGATTAAGGGGCCGGTCAAGTCCGTGCATCGCGACACTATCTTATGAGAGAGAATGTATAAAGTCAAGATTCTGAGTACAGATCGTCATCACAACTGGTTTCAACTTATACACAGTCTTCTTTAGGTGGAGAAATATGGATTTACAAAATAAAGTGGACTAAAGGGAAAGAAAAGAGTGGCTAAGAAGGTTTCTTAATAGCAAGTATGTTCATATAATACAAACATGTAAATAATAAGTTACACCTATATCAGAAGTTAATTACTTACACAAAGTTTTCCTGGCTAAGGTTTCTTAATGGCAAGTATGTTCATTTAATGCAGGCGCATGGAACCTATGGCTCGGGAGCCAAATGAGGCTCTTTTCATGATTGCATCTGGCTCTCCAGAGCAGCCCAGGCCTTGGTTTTTGCCAGCATGCAGTGGGGAGGAGTGATGCAAATGCGCCGCGATTACCACTTCCGCACCGCCATCGCCGTCTCTTCCTCATTCCTCACCCTTTACTTTCCTCCCTTCCCATTTCCTTCTTTCTTTTCCCCTCCTTGTCTCTCTCCTGCTTTTCTTTTCTTCCTTTTCCATAGTTCGTTCTTCTTTTCTCTCCTTCTCCCTCCCTCCTTTATTTCCTCTTTCTTTCTTTCCCCTTTCCTTCCATCTTCTCTCCCTTCCCAGAGTCCTGAGCATGCCTTTTGCAGACCCAGGTCTGAAGTGTCTCCTCCTTTTGCCAGGGGAATCCTTTTCTCATAGTATGTACGTATATACACACATTTAGTTGAATTCATTCTTAAAATATATTATATATATTATATGGCTTTCACTGAAATAAATTTCCAAATATTTTGCTTTCATGGCTCTCTGAGTCAAAAAGGATTCCCGACTCCTGATATAATGCAACCATGTAATTTCTAAGTTACAAGTACAACATAACACAATTACTTACATCAAACTCTCCCTCCTCCTCCTCTTTCCCCATCCTGCCTCCCTCCTTTCCCCTGGCAGCGGCGTTCCGTTTGGGACGCCGTTGCCAGGAGGAAAGGAGGGCTGAAGGGTCCTGGAAGGGAAGGGCAGCGATTCGCTGCCTCCTCCCTGCCAGAACCCTGTCCTGCCTCTCCCTCCTTTCCCCTGGCAGCGGCGTTCCGTTTGGGATGCCGTTGCCAGGAGAAAGAGGGACTGAAGGGTCCTGGAGGAAGGGCAGCGATTCGCTGCCTCCTCCCTGCCAGAACCCTGTCTGCCTCCTCCTTTTCCCCTGGCAGCGGCGTTCCGTTTGGGACGCCGTTGCCAGGAGGAAAGGAGGGGACTGAAGGGTCCTGGAAGGAAGGGACAGCGATTCACTGCCTCCTCCCTGCCAGGACCCTGGGAGGGAGGGGGCAGCGATTCCTCCCTCCTTTCCCCTGGCAGCGGCGTTCCGTTTGGGACGCCGTTGCCAGGAGGAAAGGGGACTGAAGGGTCCTGGAAGGAAGGGGCAGCGATTCACTGCCTCCTCCCTGCCAGAACCCTGTCCTGCCTCCCGCCCTTGGGTCGGCAGAAGTTGGACAGCACTGACTTACATCAAGCTCTCCTGAAATAAATGATGCTCTTCTTGAGTTTCATTCCATAGTGAGCACCAGCTACCAAATGACGACTGCTATTTAATGTGCTACACTTAAAGGGACCAGGTGATAAAGTTTGTGATGTTGAAATTGTTACTACAGATGGCTACGTGACAGATTCACAGCAAGAAGTAACAGTTATTTAAAGAGACATTACTGAAAGTCTACAGGAAACAATCATATGTCTTAGTATCATTTAACCCTTTTGGGTATTCGGTTTGGAGGGTGAAAATCCAAAAGGATTCACATTGTAAAAGTCTAATACCCAGATCAACATGTGAGGAGGGAGTTGCTATCTCTAGAATTTCAACCCAAAGAGACTCTGCATTTTGCCTGAATTCTTCAAAATGCTTATAAAGAATAGAATCCATTGAATAGTTTCTAATTTTGCTTTTATTTTCAATGATGCAATGTTTAACTTGTCTTCTTGTTTGACCAATATACATGAGATGACATAGAACTACAATTACATACACAGCTCCTTTGGTAGCACAGGTAGCAAAATGAAAAAACGTATATTGAACTTTGGTGCGTGGATGCTCAAAGATCTTAGCCTGAACAAACTGAGGGCATATAGAACAGTGGTGGCACGCAAAGTTCCCCATTTAATTGGGCTTGGGCTTAACAGATTGTGGCCAACATAGAAATTACATGCCAGGTGGGCAGGGGGGTGATTTGCAGTAGAGATTTTTCTCTATGTTTTCTATGTGCCAGAATGAAGTTTAATGGCTGCCTTTTATGTTTTTTAAAACTTCTAATGCTAGTTGGGGGTGGGAGCTTCAAGGGAGGGGGTTGGTGCCATCTCTCACCTTTATGTTCCAGGAGCCTAGAAGGTGAGATATGACAATGGGAACTGACCCCCTGGATAGTCCCAGGACTACTCGGTAATCCGTCCACACAGCAGTGAGTCCCCAGGACGCTGCCATAATAGAGCCACTCAATCCTTTCCAATTTTTTTTACATTTAAAACTAAAAAAATATCACTACTTTAGTAGATCACTATTTTTCTTTGCCTTTAATAATGCAAATTTCAATACCATGAGAGTTCGATTCCTTGCAATGTTGAAGTAAGACCCTTTTTAAAGGGGGGGGCTCATGGGATGAGAATGAAAATGATTAATAATGGAGAAACAAGCAAATTCAAACAACATGTAATAAATAACGAATAATGGAATATAGATACTTGCAATGCCACAGGACTAAAAGCCACGATTACATGAAGCTAACCCTCCCCCCAGGACTAAAAGCCACGATTACATGAAGCTAACCCTCTCTCCATGGGATAAGGTCCAAGAGCTGGTTCATAGTTGATTTCTTTGGTATAGGATCACCCATTTTATGAATCGTTTGATGTGTGCTCAGATCGCAACCCAACAGATGCATTAAAAGAACAAGAGAGAAGGACTTAATTCCCTACTGTGACATTAATCTCTGTAGAAATTTGGGAATATAAAAATGTGAAAAGAGGAACCAGAGCTTACTCATAGATGAAATGCTTTGTACATGGAAAATCCCAAAATCAGTCCTGGGCACATTCTGTTAAAAGTAGGGTTTGGGGAAAAATTGGAGTGTGTAGCAGCATAGACAATTCAGAAAGGTAGGAGCTAGATAGTGCCTGACTTGCTATCGGCCAAACTGTTCTGTTCCTAAATCACTAAGTTCAAAATGTTTCTATAGGGAGACTTTGCAACTCAATACAAGTACACATGGCTCACATTCAGACCTTCGCAGGACAGGGTATAGTGATTTTGAAGTATCTTTCTGTAATGATTCTGTGAGTATCATCTACTCAATTCCCAGTAAAACTAGAGCCAATGATTGCCAAAAGAAAAACAAACCCACTGATGCTGCAAACTGACAGCCTATTGATTACATACAAATGATACATGAAGACAGAGATTTCTTTTTTAAAGAGCTCTTATCTTTTCCTCTGGTAGAAGCAAACTTTTTTTTAAAAAAAACCCCTGCAATATCAAACAAATGTTGGAGTCCCTTAAATATACAAAACACATACAGCGTGGAAACAGAGCCCCAGCTATACTGCAAAAGAGGAGGGGTTACCAGTTCTCCATCAGACAAAGATAACTTCCTTATTTCAAAAAGATGAGACAGGCTGCCAGCTGCAAAAATGTCTCCATGTGAAGCTGAACTTGATTGGTACAAACTCTCCAATACAATGAATAGGCTGTCGGTTTGCAGTATCAAACATAAGACATAAGATGTTTTTAGGTTTTCTAGCATGATACAACAGTCGAACTCACCCACCAACCACCAATTACATGACGATATAACTTCACTGCCACCAGTCTAAATGTATTGGTCTACAACCACACCATTCACTCCTCTCTGTCCCACTGACCCACCAACCACCAGAGTCAGTTCACAGAGCCACTCAAAAATGGAGGGAAGCACCGACTTAAACAGTGATGGCTGTTATCTAGAAAGACACCCTTTTTATACTGAGGCACAGAAAGACACACTGAATACTTGTGGTGAGGTATAAACAGATTTGTGAAGTTTATTTGAACTAGAATAAGAAGGATTCTCAGATATTAGGAGAGGTTCAGACGCTTAGTGGTTTCAGAAGATTATTAAACTGTTTCTTAAAAAGAACATGGTTCCTTAACTTGTCTTCCGCAGAACTAAGTTCACTCACAGGTGAACTAACCGGGCCTGTAAAAACCCCTCAGTCTGCCCTTCCAGAGGCTCCTAATATATTAGTACCCTGTCCCTTAGAGCAGTGTTTTTCAACCTTTTTTGAGCTGCGGCACATTTTTTACTTTTACAAAATCCTGGGGCACACCACCAACCAAAATGACACAAAATGACACTCTAACACAGTCATACATATAGTTAACATGTTTTTAAATGTATTTATACATTCAGTGTGAAACCTGGGCCTGTTTCGATGAACACAACATAGATATTCTGGCAGGAATGGCACAAAGACACACACAAAGGTCTTGCTCAACAGCTGGGAGTTATAGTTCATCCACAATCAAAGAGCATTCTGAACTCCACCAATGATGGAATGGAATCAAACTTCCCACACAGAACTACCATAACCAAGAGAAAATATTATAAGAGTTTGTTGGGCATTGATCTTGAGTTTTGGAGTTGTAGTTCAGCACTGTGGAGGGTAGTAGCGCCCACACGGGTCATGTCTTCCTCCCTCCCCCCTCCTGCAGAAGCGGCAGCATGAGCAAAGCGAGGCAAAGCAAGCAGAGCGAGGCTAGGAAGAAGGGACCCCGAGTGGAGAAGAAAAAGTGTTCGGCAGGAGGGGGAAGAAAGGGTATTGGAGGTTCCAATTTCCCACGGCACACCTGATGGTCATTCACGGCACACTAGTGTGGTTGGGAAACACTGCCTTAGAGGCTCTCTAAAAATGTAGCACTTCTCCCCAGAGGCTACTTTTAATTCTTCCCCCCCCCCCCCCCCAAACAAAGGTTTTCCCTCTGACCGCCAAACACTTCTCTTCTCCTCCTCAGACTTCTCCCAGTCCCCAGATTACTGTTCTCACTAGCACTCTCTACCTTCTGCGGCAAGACAACACTCTTGCAGTGAGGTTGAACAATTAAGGCAGATGTAATCCCCAAACATCTGGAGTGCCGCAGTTGCTCATCCAATATGGTTCATTCTCTAACAGTATCTCAGGGAGATAAGTTGAGAATGCTTTGCCAATCGAATCAGAAAATTCTGGCAGGGCTGATCCAAGTTGTTCTGCTACTTGTGACAAAGGGGAAAGGTGGTGCCTTCCTCTCATTTAAGGAAGCTTACTGTACTGTTAGTTAACAGTTCCTCAAACAACAGCAATGAAATAGAAAGTCCATCCATACTTAAGGCAGTAGGTCAGATTGTGTGGCAGAAGTCAAGTTGTGTGGCATTCAGAGAGCTATCCTTCAACAGAGGAGGGAGCACTGGGAACTTCAATGGAAATAACTGGAAGGCTGCCAACACTGTCTCTCAGCATCTGCTACCTGAGGCATTCACTTCCTATTGATATTGGGCCGCATGGACCAAGTGGTCTTCGTGGTCTGGCTTTTATAAGGCAGGCTTACACAATTTCACTTTAAATAAGGAAGTGAATGTAAAAAGGCAGTACAATAAAAGAACAGTCGTCTTTTTTTCAGTTATCTCAGATATGTGGCCTTTGATAGGTACTCTTTGTGTTGCAAGTTAATAAAGTCTTGAAAGAAGAGCCCTGCTACATCAGACAAAGCTCAAACTGGTCCACTGGTTCTTAACCTGTGGGCCGCGAGGATGAAAGTCTGGTCCTTGAGCCTCCTTGCTCTTCATTTATTTTATTTTATTTCCACTCCTTTCGCACTGCCTGCCACTCCTTCCCTGTCACTGACCATGGCATATGTTCTGTAGCAAAAACTAGAGCTGACGTGATCTATGCAGTTTTCTGAATCAGCACCCCAAACCAAATCTAAAGTTGGCCAAAATCAATTTGTTACCCTTTCGATACTAATGTTGAAGAGTGGTCCCTAGTCAAAGTGGTCCCTGGTCAAGTGGTCCCTGGTCAAAGTGGTCCCTAGTCAAGTAGTCCCTGGTCAAAGTGGTCCCTGGACAAGTGGTCCCTGGTCAAAGCGGTTCCTAGTCAAGTAGTCCCTGGTCAAAGTGGTCCCTGGTCAAAGTTGTCCCTAGTCAAGTAGTCCCTGGTCAAAGTGGTCCCTAGTCAAGTAGTCCCTGGTCAAAGTGATCCCTGGTCAAGTAGTCCCTGGTCAAAGTGGTCCCTGGTAAAAGTTGTCCCTAGTCAAGTAGTCCCTGGTCAAAGTGGTCCCTGGCCAAACGATCCCTGGTCAAGTGGTCCCTGAGCTAGTCCAACAGCTGGTTGTGAACTGTAACCTGCAACATTTTTCTGGAAGCCCAGTAAAAGAACAGGAAAGCACACAAACACACACAATATGGACCTCACCTTCAAATGTTATTTGGTGGCATGCTGTCTCCGGAAGTTGAACAAAGGTTCAGTTTAGCTCTCATGCTGATAAGTGTGTGAATCTGATTCATCTTCCCTCCCTTCCAAAGACCTCTTAGGTACTTCTGCTTATGGCAGTACATTCTGTAGGTTGCATACTGTCACACAGAAGGACATTCTCTTGTCCGTCATGAATTAGCTGCCAATCATTTTCACTGGATGACCTTGATTCATAGAGAAATAGACTTCCCACAAAACACCTTTATCCACTTAATTTTATAAAATGTTCCATGCCATCATTCTTCTCTCATATACTGTATTTTCCTAAATGTGAAAGCTCCCAATGCTTCAGCTTTTGTTTGATAATTTTAATTGCTCTCTTCTGAATCTCTTTTCCAGCTCTGTGGTGCTCTTTCTCCCAACTGGGTGATCAGAGCCATGCGCAGCGTTCCAAACGGAGCTGCACCATTGATGCATATAACAGCATTACCATATCAGTTATTTAGTTTTCAGTCTTTTCCCTAATAATTCTTAGCACCCAGTGTCACTAGATATAGTTAACATTTTCATTAGGGCAAGAGATCTTGAACAGGGATAGCCAGGCACAGCGATGCAGGATTTGTCATTTGGGGGGTTGCAAAGAATCAAGAAAGTTATTAAAAGGCATACACAGGAAAATTCAGTGTTAAAAGGTTAAAGCTTCATTTGACAGATAGTGAGCATGAGAAAATGGAAAGTAAATGGGTTGCTAAAATGTTTTACATTCATACTCATAACGGGCAAGGGGAGTCGCCATTTTAATGAACAGAGATGTATCATCTCACTTATAGAGCCTTCGAACTGATGATAAAGAACCATACATTAGACCTGCAGGATTAAACAGCCTGCAGATACAGATTATAAATTGTCATGCACCAAATGGGAACAAATTGCCCTTAAAAGTCATTCTTACATGGATAAATCAGAAAAACTGCTGAAGAATACTTGGCAAGGGCAGGGGTGAGGTGATTTCCTACAGTGTCTTTTAACTTACTAGAAGGTCCTTCACAGTCTTCCAAAGGAATTGCTTCCCAACCTTCTTTGAGAAGGTGCAGTACTAATAACAATATATGCTCCCTCTCTCTGTTGTTCTTTGTTGTGTTCATTCATACTAGATAGCCTGCCTTCTTCTAACCTGTGTGCAGTACTGAAAGCAATGTACCCTGTGGTTAAAAGCAATGTCAATGGAAAAACTAGCAGCTATAGAAAACCTGCCAGCATCTTTGCTGGTTTTAAATACCTGATGGGACTCTCTGGATCAAATTTATCAAGAACAACTCATACAATTTTGTGAATGGGTAAACAGTAGTTTATGTACAAAAAACAAACCATAAAAACCCATGGGTGATTCTCAGGGATGGAAAAATATGCCACAACAACACAAGGAAAACTCCTTTCCCACTTCCATAAGACAATTAGCAAACAGTAAGGTAAAGTAAAGGTTTCCCTTGACATTAAGTCTAATCATGTCCAACTCTGGGGGGTGATGCTCATCTCCATTTCTAAGTCGAAGAGCAAGCATTGTCCATAGACACCTCCAAGGTCGTGTGGCCGGCATGACTGCATGGAGCACCGTTACCTTCAAGCCAAGGTGTTACCTATTGAGCTACTCACATTTGCATGTTTTCGAACTGCTAGGTTGGCAGAAGCTGGGCCTAACAGCGGGAGTTCAATACCCCCCCCGATTTGAACCGCCAATCTTTTGGTCAGTAATTTCAAGCAGCCACCAGGGGGCCCTAGCAAACAATGGGGAGGCTTTAAATGGTGTAGATTTGTAGAAGGTGAGTGGGATTCTCATAGTAAAGACAAAGATCCACCCAGATCCATCTTATCATACATCAAGTGAACCACTAACTGCATAGGGAAGCTGATGAAGAAACACAATGTACCCACTAAGAAAATCCAACATATACTTTGCTCATCAAAGAACAAGGGGGATCCTCTCTCCTCTGCAGGAGCACCATATACCATGCAGCTGTGGACAAGTTTACATAGAGACCACAAAATACAAATCAGGGAACATGAAAGGCACTGCAGACTAACTCAGCCAGAGAAGTCAGAGATAGCAGAGCACATGATGAACCAACCTGGACACACCATATTATTTGAGGACACAGAAGTGCTGGACCACTCTAACAATAACGTCAGACAACACAGAGAAGCCAGTGAAATCCACAAGTATGTGGACAATTTCAACAGAAAGGAGGAAACCATAAAAATGAACAAAATCTGGTGATCAGTATTTTTTTAAAAAGCTCTAGAATCAGGGCAGTAAATAAAGAGCAACACTTAAAAAAAACAACAGGGGAATTCCAGACAGGAAACAATCAGGGCCAGCTAACACCTCCCAATAAAATATTCCCCCAGGCAGGAATAAGCCAGGTTTTGAAGCTACAAGGCTATTCAATGCTAATCAAGATGGCCAATTGCAAAATTCACACTTGCCTCAAGCAGACAAGAGTTCTTTCTCCCACCCTGGACATTCCACAGATATGTAAACCCCACTTGTCTAGTTTCCAACAGACCTCACAACCTCTGAAGATGCCTACCATAGATGTGGGCAAAACATAGGAGAGAATGCTTCTGGAACATGGCCATACAGCCCGGAAAACTCACAGCAACCCACCAATTTTATTATTATTTGTCACAATTTTGCTGAAAAAGAGAAAGGTTGAGTAGATATCGTCTAGAAACATCCATTTATTGGCATACTTAACAGTTTGTACAAGTAATCTTTGTAAAAAAAATACGATGTGTGAGGAGGAAATTCACACAAGGCCATAGCAATGATTTCTTTGAGCACAGGCTGCATACAAACATAAACCTCCCTGTTCACAAAATGTACTGCTGTGGAATTGTCTTATTTCTTTCATTTCACATTATACTGCTTATGGAGACCACTCACGTGAGCCATTATACACGGTCAATTGGAACATATTAATCAGGGCTAATTTTTTGGAAATCTACACTGCAGAGAATGCTTTTGGGGAAAATAAATGCCACATTCAGACCCGTTCATTACAGGCAATAAAGATGAAGCATGCTCACCAGCTGAATTATTAAAGCCAAATTAAAGGGAAACAAGTGATCAGTTTCCAAGTGGCACATCAAAAACAACAGTGCGTGTGCATGCTCTCATTACTGCCAACTGTAATTTCACAGAACGACCAGAAGTGCAGCAATGTCATTGTGGCTCTCTCCTTTGGTGGGTGGGCGTGCTTTCAAACACAACTCAATTCTGAGTCACTGAAGGCAACTCTGTAATTGTCTTATTAACCCAACCGGTTGTTTACCTGCATAAACACCCTGAAGCTAAGGGTGAGAGAATTACAGAGGCAATTCATGTGTTATGACAGTAACATCTGGAGTTCCTCACACTGGTATAAAAATCAGCACAACACAGACAACTGCTCTATACTAGCTCAAGGCTTCTTAAACTTTTCCACCCATGGCCCCTTTCAGCCTGAGAATTTTCTAAGTGACTCTAGGTATATGGATAAATAAAGCTATACAACTGCAATGACCAAACTCAATAATACAGTGATTTATTTATTTATTTATTTATTCAGTATCAAAAGCATTGCATACATTAGTAAAAAAGACTGATAAAACTAGAAAGCGGCAGATGGCTTTTGACCAAAAATGGGCAACAACAACGGCATTGTCTATAGCAGGGGTGCTCACACTTTTTCAGCATGCGAGCTACTCTTAAGCAACCAAGTCCTAAAGATCTACCTGCCCCCGCCGCCGTGCGCTCCCGCCGCCGCGTGTGCTCCTGCTTCTGTTTTCCGCCGGCGCAGCACTTCTTCCACCTGCGCGGCATTGCAGGAAGGAGGAAGCGGCAGCGGAGGCTGCACAGCTGCTTCTGGAGGAGAGTGAGGCAGGGCACTCCCTCCGAAGGCCCCGCCTCACGCTCCCTCCTTCCCGCAATGCCTTGCAGGCGGAAGCAGCACCGCTCGAGCGGAAGGCGTGCTCCTGCTGCTGCCTTCCGCCCAGGCGGCGCTGCTGCTTCCTCCTTCCTGCAATGCCCCGCAGGCGGAAAAAACGCTGCACCGGCGGAAAACAAAAGCAGGAGTGCATGTGTGCGCAGGGTGTGCATGCGCATGGCAGGAGTGCCCCATCCAGCTGGTGAGGCCCAAAGATTGACTGGATGAGGGCCGAAGATTGACCAGTCAATCACGATCAATTAGCTGAGCAGCCCTGGTCTATAGCCTCCAACAATTCTTCCTCTATACATGAGGCAGGGCATAGTGGACAAGCATACAGATGCGGAGTTGACTGTTCTGTTCCACAGTCACACAAGGTGTGGGATTCTTTTAGGTAGTGCCATTTTGCCAATTGTCTTTTGATCTGTCCACTCCACTTCTGTCTGTTCAAGGACTTCCAAATAATAAAATAGTGAAGAGTAGAGACATCACACTGGTAACGAAGATCCGCATAGTTAAAGCAATGTTATTCCCCATAGTAACCTATGGATGCGAGAGCTGGACCATAAGGAAAGCTGAGTGAAGGATGATAGACACTTTTGAACTGTGGTGCTGGAGGAAAATTCTGAGAGTGCCTTGGGCCGTGAGAAGATCAAACCAGTCCATATTCCAGGAAATAAAGCCTGACTAATACTGACGGGAAGGATATTAGAGGCAAAGATGAAGCACTTTGGCCGCATAATGAGAAGACAGGAAAGCTTGGGGGAAATGGAAGGAAAAGGGAAGAGGGGCTGACCAAGGACAAGATGGATGGTATCCTTGAAGTGACTGGCTTGACTCTGAAGGAGCTGGGAGTGGCTACAACCGACAGGGAGCTCTGGCATGGGCTGGTCCATGCGGTCACGAAGAGTCGGAAGCGACTGAATGAATAAACAACAAGAACATCTATACACATAAAAGTGAAAATATGTGTATGTGTGTATGTGGCAGGGATGTCTGCTTACACAGACAGAGTCTCGTCTCCACAAACAAAACTGGCATTGCAGGTTATAGAGAGAGCCACGAACATGTCCAAGAGCCCTGCTAGTGTCCTCCACAAATGCCATACTACTCACCACCCAAGTGAAGGCTTTCAGACGGATACAATTTCAGCCTAGATTTTCATGTCCAGAGAGAACTACAGCCAGACGTTGATGTTCCTGAACCAAACTTGGACAATTTTGAATACTGGCAGGATTTGGGGGGGATTGACCCATGATATTGGAAATTGTTGTTCACCCACACCAAACTGAGAATGCCTAACATCCAAAAAGAAAACAATGCCTTTTTGAAATAACCCGGGCACCGCCGGGTCTCCAAGCTTGTAATAGATTTTAAAAATCAAACACATACTGATTTACAAATCAGCATTTGAAAGACTTGCTATACATGATGATTTTCCTTTTTAATTACAGCTAAAGCATCTTCTGCAGAGTCCACTGCTGAATGTTTAAAACAGTCACTAGATTCAATTCAACATTTCATTATGATCCAAAGACCTTTATTGTTTCGTAGGTGTACAAGGTATGCAGGTAATGAGATTAAGAAGATCGAGTTGATTGAACACACAAATGGATAAAAGTTACAACAGTTAAAAACTGCTAAAAACATAGGTAAAAGACTACAAGCAGTGCCGGCGTGTTTCAGCCTGTGTCTAAAATTGGGAATTGTCTCATTCTGGCTGCCTCGGGAAAAAAAAACTTGGCAATCACCAAGGCCACGCGGGGAAGGTTGTCACTAAGTAGAAACTTCACATAAAATTTCACTGAACTTGCTGGTAAATTCCTTAGTAGAGGGTTTTATGTGTTCATAGAAATTGCATGACAGTAGAATGTGGTAGATGCATTCTACTTCTTGTTTGTTACATGGACAGAGTCTTTCATTATATGGGGTACCTGCAAATCTCCCACGTGGCAATTCAGACGAAGTTCAGAAAGCATTTACTGTTGCCAATTTTTAGGACCCCAACATTGCGCAAAGGGGACCCCATTTGGGGTTGGGACTCACAGTTTAAGAAGCAGCGTACTAGTCCCAACTATCTGTCCATTTAACTCTATAGCCTTCTTTAAAGGTCCAATAACAATTGTTCTTTTATCATGGCTGGTTCTGCCATGAATGTAGTAGAAAGCTCAGGGAGCAGCTGGGGTGGGGTTGGCGGAAAGATTTGTTTAGATAGCTGAACCTTCACTCTGTGGCAGGTAGCATCTCCCACTGTGCACATCTACACTAAGCATTTAATGCCATTTGAAGGCAGGAGTGACTTGAGAAATTGCAAGTCGCTTCTGGTGTGAGAGAATTGGCTGTCTGCAAAGACGTTGCCCAGGGGACACCCAGATGTTTTGATGTTTTACCATCCTGGTGGGAGGCTTCTCTCATGTCCCTGCATGGGGAGCTGGAGCTGACAGGGGGAGCTCTTCTGCGCTCTCCCCAGAATGAAACCTCCGATTGTCAGTCTTCAGTCCTGCTGGCACCTATTGCGCCGCCGGGGGTGAAACAATGGATACTGTGGATCCTGGAACCGGTTCAAGACCAGCCTCTGTGGTCCATATAAGCACTATCCGTCCCCCAAATGTAATCATCCACAGAATGAACAGCTTTCTTCTGTGATGGTTTCACCCCACAATAAGCATTGTGTGTAGATGTACCCAAAACCAGTGGGACAGTAAATCTGTTTAGGATTTTTGTCTTAACTTTTTTCGGAACTATCCAAGGTTCCCAACCATTTTGATGTTTAAAAATTGTTTAATACAGTTCATAGTTTAGCTCTGTTTTTATGTTGACTCTATTTATCTCCCTAATTTCATTGTAACCACTTTCATTTGAAAGCTGCCTTGAGTTCCAGTCTTGGGGGAAAAGGCAGCAGGAGCAGCAGGAGCAGCAGGAGCAGCAGGAGGAGGAGGAGGAGGATGATAATAATAATAATAATGACAACAACAACATATCAAAAACAACAACAGAATTCTCCAAATTGGTACAGCAACTTGAATAGTTCATTTCAAATTGAAACTCTAGACTCTATCACATGAGGCAGGCAAACCAGCATTGCCCTATCCCACAATGCCATGCACATCACACTACCAGTCTGCTTACCTTGTGGCGTACCACACAGGGCCTAGAAAAATAGCTTTAATTGGATGGACAAACTCTATAGGCCCTGGGGCAGCATTTAGCCTTCCCATGAACAGAAAACCTGGAGAGTCTTTAAGAAATGAGTTCAGGACTCAAAAAGGTGAACTCAAACAAGTTTATTTATTTACAATCAGTAAAAACTGATGGCCAAAAAGCTTGTTGTTACTAGGGGGTTGCAGGAAGAGGTTCTTTGGGGGAAAGAAGATGCAAATCACTTGCCTTTGTTTGCAGAGTGAAGGCGCTTTCTTTGGTTCCAGGATTCCTTTGTTGCTCCCAATGGTCCTCTGGCACACAAAGTCCTTTGGTCCCCAAAAACTACAGGCTTTGTGTGAAGGGCTGACCTTCCTATTACTGAAGTCTTTGGATGAGAGTGTTGGGTTGGCTATACGTGGACAAAGATGCGTTGTCAAAGCGAAGACTTAGATTTCCGCCAGTTTCGTCCATGTGCTATAGTGGAATGGAGGCAGAAAGGAAGTCCTGCCTCCCAGGTAAACTCAGGAAGGAGCAGAGTTAGGGTGGTGATGTCACCTTGGCACCAAAACACAGTCCCTCCCACCATGGTCCACATGGTTGAAAAATAGGACAAAGGAATGCAGGTAAAGGGCAAACAGGTACAACCGGTGCAGTACCAAACAAGCCCCATAGGGGCAGAACATACCTTCTACCCCAGGGGTGCCCACACTTTTTCAGCATGCGAGCTACTTATATTAAAACCAAGTCAGAAAGATCTACCTACCTCCTCAAGGCTGGAGAGGGGAGGGGGCGGAGCGGGGCTTGGCCAGAGGGCTTTGGAGCTCCCAGGAGCTTTTCCAGGCTTGAGGATGGCAATGCCAAGCCAGTGGTGACATAGCTAGCACAAGGCTGGCTTGGCCCTGCCCTCTACAAACCTGGAGCAGCTGCTGGTAGAGCGGAGCCACAGGGGCGGAGCCAGGCCACGCCAAGCCCCTCCCTCCCTCTGGCTTTGGAGCTCCCAGCAGCTTCTCCAGGCTTGAGGATGGCAATGCCAAGCCAGTGGTGACATAGCTAGCACAAGGCTGGCTTGGCCCTGCCCTCTACAAACCTGGAGCAGCTGCTGGGAGTGCTGAAGCCGGGGAGGGGGCGAGGATTAGTGCAGCCTGGCTCCCCGCCTTCTGAGAAGCACCTCATCCGGGTGGGATCAACCTCCTTCGGTCCCGGGATCGACTGATCTATCGCGATCGACTTCCTGGGCAGCCCTGTTCTACCCCCTCCCCCCCCCCCCCCCAAA
Organism: Anolis apletophallus; assembly: GCA_030556195.1. Taxonomy (NCBI): domain Eukaryota; kingdom Metazoa; phylum Chordata; class Lepidosauria; order Squamata; family Anolidae; genus Anolis; species Anolis apletophallus. Next base: position 177,314,823 of record JARBWK010000003.1, on the reverse strand, counting down.
TGTTTTTACTGTTCCCAGCATTTAACAGGTAAAGCTTCCAATAATTCCCAACTTTGCAATGTTATCCTCAAACACCTTGGCATGGAACGAGTCATTTCTGCTTCTTTGGCAGCATGCAAGCAGTAAAGTCACTTCAGAGAATAAATTCCCCTTCCCCATTTCCCTGAATTCCTAAGATGACTGATTTATTTTTATTTTATGCATACCTTTACCTTTTTTACATTACTGTTGCTAGTGCAATTGTACATTTTCAGCATTAAAAACAAAATGCTGAAATTGTACAATTGCACTAGCAACAGTAATATAATAATAATACAATAATAATAATAATAATCAAGGAGCCATACTATACCCTATGAGCACCAGATATTATCTGATCTTGGAAACTAAGCCAGATCATCCTTGGTTAGTACGAGTATTTGGGTGAGAGCCACCAAAGAATTCCAGGTGCTGTGAGCTATATTTCAGAGGAAAAAACCACCTAAGAGTATTCCTTGTCTAGAAAATAACATGAACATTTATGGGACCTCTGTAAGCCAACAAGCAACCTGAATTTATGCACACGCACAAAATGTAGCAGGATTCCGAACTAAGATTGGAATGTTCATATTCAACATTATGGTGACTCCAAGTCTGGACAAAAGCAAATAAAATATGCATGCCTTAAATCTTCGTTTCCTCCTCCTTTCTGTGTAACATCCGAGAATGCTCAGTCTCCAGAATCTACTGCCATCCTCATTAACTCCGATCTTCTAAGTTACTTTAGCAGCCCATTGACTTTAATAAGGCTCTGCCTGATATAATTCATGTTAATTCCTCATTAGCATGTGCATCATTATCATATTCAGTTAGGTCAAGGTGAGAGAAATGTTACAAGATGCGCACTAAAATTCATTGGTGCTAGCCAATTTTAAAACCATAAACTAAATGACCATTTTGATAGCATTTTGCACTCCATGAAACATCTTCTTTCTGAACATCTAATCATACAATGCTATTGTTAATTGCAATATGCCTCATCTCTGATGGGTACAAACCTCCTCATCATTCTTTGTACAAATTTTGCAGTAATTCTCCTTTAGTGGTAGGGAATTTGAAGAAAAGTCTCACCCCCACCCATCAAGCCCCTGCCTGGTTGTACACTTGGACCATGAGAAAACCTAAAACAAGTCTGGGTCTTCTTGCAATAATAATAATAATAATAATAATAATTTGTACCCCACTACCATCTCCCCAAAGGAGTGGCTCACAAAAAGCACATAAAAGTGCAGAACACCCAAGATACATAACAAATGAAACAATAATAAAGTATTGCGTGTGTATGGCTGATACACCTCCCCCCATGATACCAAGAAGACGCCGACACAAGTAGTTGGAGTAAAATATGGCCACAACTCATTTATTGATAACAGGAACAAGGGTTGGCAGCCATGCATGGGTCCTGGATCAGGGGTCGGACAACCGCTGCTGTCCAAAGATACGACATCCCTGGGTGCCACCGGTTCCCATAAGCTCGGCACCCCAGCGGGCCGGGCATTATCCCCCTTCCAACAAGGGGCGATACACCACCCCAATCCAGGGGCCATGCCACACGCCACAAAAAAGGAGTGTGGGGACCCCCCACACCCCTTTTTCCGCCAACCCTAATAACCTATCCTCAATAAACTACACCCCGTGCACAGGGGCAACAGCAGCAGCTTATGCTTGTGCCAGGCAGCCACCAATTTCAGCCCACAGAGGCAATGGCAACAGCCTGGATGCTCTGCCAAGTGAGCCACTGCTGCATGAAGCCAGGCCAGAGTGACAAGCAGCCACTGATCCCCGTCTACAGGGGCAACGGCTTACACTGGTGACAGGCCGCCACCAATTCCAGACCACAGTGGCAACGGCAACAGCCTGGATGCTCCCCCAAGTGAGCCGCTGTTGCATGAAGCCCAGCCGCACCCTGTCCATGAGGCTCCAACCATCAGCCTCCCAGCACCTCGGACTGCTTGTCGTGCCTTCCACTCAGGTGGGAGAAAGAACTCTTGTTTGTTGGAGCTAGTATGAATATTTCAATTGGTCACCTTGTAAGGATTTGATGGCCTGACAGTTTTTAGGTGTGGCTTGTTACTGCCTGAGGGAATTCCTTGTTGAGGGGTGATTAGCTGTTCCTGGTTGTTTTTTGTCTGGAATTCCTCTCTGTTTGAGTGTTGTTTATTTATTTCTTTATTATAATTTTAGAGGTTTTTTAATACTGGTAGCCAGATTTTGTTCATTTTCATGGTTTCTACCTTTCTGTTGAAATTGCCCACATGCTTGTAGATTTCAATGGTTTCTCTGTGTAACCTGATATGGTAATTGTTAAAGTGGTCCAGCATTTCTGTGTTCTCAAATAATATGCTGTATACAGGTTGGTTCATACCTAAAAACTGTCAGGCCATCAAATGTTAATCAAGGTGGCCAATTGCAACATTCACACTAGCTCCAACAAACAAGAGTTCTTTCTCCCACCCTGGACTTTTCACAGATATATAAACCAAATTTTCTAGTTTCCAACAGACCTCCCAACCTCTGAGGATGCCTGCCATAGATGCAGCAAAACGTCAGGAGATAATACTTCTAGAACATGGCCATACAGCCCAAAAAACCTACAACAACCCAATAATAAAGTAGGTTTACAAAACAATAATAGCATAAAATAACATACCACCCTACCAATTTAAAATCCAACAATGCAGCAAGGCTGCGGGTATAAACAGGCTGTGTATGTACCATCTTAGTCCATGTGGAGCAGAACAAACAACTCCATACCTGTTTGCGTGTCCACAATGCCCTGTCTCATGTACAGAGAAAGAATTGTTTAAAGCTACAGACAATGTGATTGCTGTTGCCCGATTTTGGTCAAAAATTATTTAGCCGCTTGTGCTTCTTCTATTTTTATCAGTTTTATACTTATTTGTGCAATGCTTTTGACACAAAATAAATAGTCCATAAAGTGCTGACAGAATCAATCGCGAAGGCCTTGGGTTTAGTGCATAAGGTGCTAATCATGCTCCATCAGCTTGTTCAAAAAAACATGTTTTGAGTTGTGCCCAGAAAGCTTGAAGAAATGGGGCTAACCTGACCTCCTTGGGGGGGGGGGGCATTCCAAAGCTGGGGGGCCACTACCGAAAAGGCCCTCTCATCCCCACCAGCAGCATTTGAGACCTAGGTGGGATCAGGAGGAGGGCCTCCTCGGTGGATCTTAAAGCTTGCGATGGTTCATAAAAGGATATATGGTCTCGAAGATAAATTGGTCCCAAAGTGTATAGGGCTTTGTAGGTAATAACCTGCACTTTGAATTGGGCCTGGAAACTTGTCGGTAGCTGTGGAGCTACTTGAATAGGGGCATAGTATGCTGCCTATAACCAGACCCAGTTATATAATCTGGCCACCAACCTTTGGACTAATTGCAGTTTCCAAGCCATTTTCAGAGTGCATTGCATTAGTCCATTTGGATAATATCCAGAGCCATACCCAGATTAGTCTGCTATAGTAGAACAACAAAACCCTAAAAGGATAAAAATTGTTATGGCATAAGCTTTTCTGGACTGTGGTTTACGTCATCTGATGCACAATGTAATCATTCTGAGTTACATACAAACACACACAAGTACACATATATCAAGAGGAATTCTCTGACATCACTGTTTACATTTCCCCCACTCCCATACATCTGCAACTCAGTATATTTCAAATATCTATTAGTCTTCAAGGCACTTTCTAATTTTTCTTTCCTATTAAAATGGCTGCACCCTGTGAACAATATACCTGATCTCAAAAGGAAGGGGCATTTAAAAATGTTAAATATTGAAAGCTCCACAGCAAACAATTCAAATTAGAAGGAAAAGTGAGAGGTGTGTAAGAAACCAGGGTAGAAATATAAAGAATTTTCAGATGAGATCAGATTTAAAAGAGATGTATTAGAAATGACAGAAAAGGAAGAGGAATACAGATAAATAGCCAGCACTTTGGGCAGCGGGAATCAGAAAAGCTAAATTTCATAATGGGCTCAGGCTTAGTCGGAGAAGTTAAGAACAAAAGGAAGAACAAGGAAATTATACAGCTGCTACTTAGAGAAGATTTTAAATGCTAACAAGACAGAAAGAGAAGACCAAACGACTCAATACCTTCCTTGTCTCCGTCTTATACCAAAAAAACCCAAAAAAACAACGTAGTGTTTTAACTCAGAGAAATAGAACGAACGATACAGTAAGAGACATGCTACCCAGAATACATAAAGAAGTAGTAAAAGAAACAACTAGCTACCTATCTACTCCAAATGAATTTACAGTAAGTCTCCAGGGCTGGATGAACTGCATCCAAGAATACCAAAAGAACTTGCAGATATAATCTCAGAGTCACTATCAATTATCTTTGAAGATTTTTGGAGAGCAAGGAGAGGTTCCCAGAAGACTGGAAAAGGGCAAAGTTGGTTACATCTTCAAAAGGGGCAAAACTAAAGACACAAACAAATTACCAACCAGTAAGCTGGACATCAATACTATTTGTATGCTGCGTGTGCACCCAGGCAATCTATGCACACTCAGAAAGAAATAGTATGATTGCACTCAAAGTCAGGTTTATACCAAAAAAGAGAGGTCATGCTGGAATAATCTCTCTCTCTCTCTCTCTCTCTCTCTCTCTCTCTCTCTCTCTCCTTTCTTTCTTTCTTTCTTTCTTTCTTTTTGATAGATATATGTCGGGGAAGTGCCGGGGATATAGGATATTCAATAGACTTTTGGCAAGGCAAGCCGATGTACTATAGACTAGGCTATGCTATTGTTAGGTTGATTTCTAATTGATTGACCAAATGAACCCAGAGAGTACATACTAGTGATTGCTCTTCAACCTGGAGAAAAATGACCAGTGAAGTTCTGTCCTGGGTCAAGTGTTGCTTAACATTATTATAAATGACTTACACAATGGAATAGAATACCTGATTATCAAATTTGTAGATATTACAAGTACCCGGAAGATAGGATAAGTCTTTAAAATGATCCTGACAGATTGGAGAGTCGGTCCAAAACTAGCAAAAGGGATTTCAATAGAGCTAAATCTTTGGTACTACATCTAGGCAAAAACACCAAAACAAAACAAACACACACATATAGGATGGGTACACCTGGCTTGAAAGTAGGACATAGAGGTCTTAGTACACTACAAGCTAAGCATGTATCAACAATATAATGCAGTGACCAAAAAAAGTCAACAACAGTGCAACAGCACTGGTCCAATAAATCTGTAAAGAGGAGGACTGACTGATACTTCTAGTAAGTAAATCTCTGTGCTTGGCTGGGAAGAAGTCCCTAAATGGAAGTTCTGTTGGTTAATATGGTAGACATTCAATAAGATAGCTGACTTTTAGAAGATTCCCTAAAATCAGTAAATGTATGAATATTTCTGAAAGTTGGAGGGAATGATCCCGTTATCTTGTGACATTGTATAGAAAATGCAAGAAGATAGCTCTTGTAGAGTTTTAAAAATGTTTTTAATAAAAACTGAAAATTCCACAAAGATCTGTGGATAAGCGAAACGTTCTGAAACTTGATGGACTAACAGTGGTAAATAAGTTCTACCATTGTAGCAGGTTTCACCCCAATAGCTTTAAAATGGGGGAGAAATGAGACCCTGAAATTTCCCTACTTGTGCAATTACTGTAACAAAAAAGTAACGAAATTTTGTTACTCTCACTATAATACAAAATTTTCATTAACAACACTTAATGAAAATGAAAGAAATGAAAGACCAGTGCCCTTTAATTTTGCAATGAGTTTTGAAACATTTTTTCATCAACCTTAATGTTTAGGAACAAGTTGTTTACTGTAAAGAATGACAGTGGAATAGACTATCATCCTTCTTTGGTAGTCTCTAAACTGGGATATTCCAGTTTTCTCCAGATTAATTTGACACATGCAAAGTGCTGGCCCTGTGGAAATTGATCCTGGGATTGCTTCCACAGTCCCAGGAGTCAATTCCCACAGTGATTCCAATTCTTCCGGCTGCTGGAGCTTGAAGGGTCAGGATGGCAGCCACCCTCTTCCCCCCCCCCCTCCCCTATTTTCCCTGCAAAAACATACCCAAGGGCCCTGCCAGCAGCTCAGGTTCCTCAGGAAAGTTCTCCTGACAAGCAAACATGCCATATCAGGAAGCATGGGGGGAGGCACCCACCTCCTGATACATCATTTTCACACATCTGGAGAACTCTCCAGAGGGGCCTACACTGCTTGCAGGCCCCTCAGGTAAACAATGTGGCTGGAAATAATGCAAAGTGTAGCACAGGTCTTCATTGTAAGTCTGCTGTTTAATACCAAAGAGAACTCACAGGGGAAATGCCACTCTCACTTCAATTTAATAAGCATGTGTATTAACTATGGACCAGGAAAATGTGAGTTGAAGTTTATTTTTCTTGTCTGTGTAGACATGGCCTTTGAATATCAGAAGAATTCTGCTGGGTCAGACCAAAATCTGACATAGTCCACCATAATATTTCAAACCATGGCCAACCAAGTCAATAAATCAGAGATAAGAGTCTAGATCCTATTTCTAAACCCAACTAGACTTAACTAACTGAAGCAATAGAATTTGCCTATATGTTGATTAAACCATCCATTAATTGATCCAGTAGTTCTACTCTGGTTGGAATAAGCCAATAGGACTCAGACCAAGTGCAACAGTCCTCTCTTGCCATTTCCCAGCAATTGATACTTAGAAACTGCTTCTGATTTTGGTGGTAGCAGGAAGTCGTAATGACTACTAGTTATTCATAACTTTATTCTTTAACACGAAGAAAGTGGTAAAGGACTTCATCACACTAGAGAATGAATCCACTTTAAATCTGGTTCCACCTCCTGCAGAATTCTGGGGTTTGTAGTTTAGGAAGGAGCCTTTAATAACCTCAGGAAACTACAAACCCCAGAATTCTTCAGGTGGCAGAAACCGGATTTAAAGTGGATTCATTCTCTAGTGTGATGAAGCCAAACATCAACTTCTGTGTCTTGCTTTTCCAGTTCATTCTATTCCATTTCCGCATTACTGTGCAATTTCTTTACAGCTCATGTAAAAATTCATATGCATTCTATTGTAGGATTCTCCTAATATATGAATTTTCACAGCTTTGTTGTTATTCAGAGAACTTCATTCCAAAATGCTGAAGTGTGAATAGCAAAGGATAGCACTATTTTGATACACACCAGGGCAGTGTGAACTGGGCAACATCTCACGGAAATGTGAATTGAATGTGATTCTACCTATCGCTTTGTCTCTTAAATGTCTAATAGCTTTAAAAACTTACCTACAACATAACGGCAACCAATACAGCATCCTACAAAAACAAACACCGTTGTTTCATTATGCGCTCTGTGAAGAAGTTCATTCTGTCTGTCCCAGAGGTCCTATAATTCAGCCACGGTGGATGATCTCAGGTTCAGGTATTCTTAGAGAAGAGGGGGAAATCACTCCCTCTTCCTATATACTAGAGGTGGGAATTCCAAGCTCTGTTCTGCATGCTTAACGATGTACATTGATTTGATGATAATATTTCCCAGATGGGGAATGTGGACAGTAACATCAAGAACTACAACCAGAATAGGATGAAAATGAAATCTGTTTTCCCATGACCTGCAATTAAGATATTGAAAAAGGTGATAAACTCTAGCTAGACAGTTTATCCCAGTATATTTTGCTCATACATACCTGAAATTACTAAGAAAAGAAAGAGACTATTTCTCTTGCATAGTGGAAATGGCACAAGGAGCTTTATAACATGCCACTTGGAGAACTTAAATAAGGATGTTTATTACTCAGGTAACAAGGTATCCATGTTTTTTTCTGGATTACCAGAGGCAATTATGTACTAAGGTAAAAGATTACACTCAGAAGAGTTCTGATATCCTACTGAGGCAGTATTAATTAAAGAGGTTTTAAAGTAGGAATTAAAAAGTCCAGATAAGGATATAAAGTGATAGGGGAATACAAGTGATTGCATTCAGTTAAGTCTGACCTAGGGCTGTAATAAATGCATTTCACTACCTGTTTAACCCCTTTATTAGACAACCAGCACAGCAGATCACACAGCACGGTAAATAGTCATTGACATGTCAGTTTTGCTCTATTTCACATTTTGTTTTTTGTAAAGGTGGTGGTGAGGGGTTTAACCAAACTATTTATTTACAGTATTTATATTTAACCCTTCTCACTCTGAAGGGGACTCGGTGCAGATCACCGACACATATACAGCAAACGTATGCATATACTGTATATAGAGAGTGGGGGGACTTTCCCATCTTCAGCACCTTGGAGGCTGGGTTTGGTTCCGGCCCCGGGGGGGTGAAGTCGCTCCACTTTCCCTTTGTTCATAAACTTCCTCCTTGATTACATCACCAGCATTTTTCTGGCATTTCCCTATGGGTGACTTAAATACCTCCTCTATTAAGTGGTACCTATTTATCTACTCACATCACTGTTTTCTAAACTGCTAGGTAGGCAGAAGCTAGGCTAAAGGCCAGGAGCTCACCCTGACCCAGGCTTCGAATTGTCAACCTTTTGATTGGCAAGATTTACTGCAGCTGGTGGTTAACCTGGTGTGCTAAAGCCTGGCCCTAGGAGGGAATTTGCGAATGTTTGTAAGCTCTTCAAAAATACCAGTCCTGTAATTTCAACCTCATAATTACTCTTTTTTAAAAAAAAAAGTTTTTAAAAAGGGGTAATTATATGAAAATATTTTGAATCATTAAATAATTTTGACTAGGAAAGATAAAGAAAGAGCCAGATAGTATGGTGTTGTACTAGGACTCTGGGAGGCCAAAATTAGAATACCTGCTCAACATGGCCAACTGACTGGGACTAGATCTACATATAATCTGCATGTTTCAGTCTAGACACATATGCAATTAATCTGCATTCTGAAACTGGATTATATGGCAGTGTGGATCCTGCCTGGTTTATATTGGGCAAGTCACATGCTTTGAGCGTTGGGATAAGCACTAGCAAACCTCCTCTGAATAAATCTTGCTAAGAATTTTCCTGCTTCTTGGCAGTGGGTTGGACTGGATAGCCCACAAGGTCTCTTCCAACTCTATGATTCTATGATTCTATTATTCTAAGAAGACCTTACAATATGGTTGCTATACACTGGAGTCAACTTTAAGGCACATAAGATAAATGCAAGGTGTGTAACACTTCACAGCAGCAGACAGCAGACTACTTTGCCTTGAGCACTCCATCTTAGCTATGATCCCATTGAATTTCAGCCACAGCAGTTTAAAGGATTACAATCAATCTGACTTACTCAGGGAGCTCAAATTCAGGGCAGGGAGGAAGGACAAGGAGAAAGAAATGGTAGGCATTCCAGAAGACCAATACACTGATTTCCCCTATTTTAGCCTCCCACAGTCTTTTAAACTATGCCACTAAGGGAGCTGTAATTTTTACAAAGTGGAATTACCCCTACCTCCCCCGAGAGAACCACTGGTTTGTTGGATAAACAAACTAGGATACTTTTTCCGAATGTAGAAATACCTAGACTTGGCACTGTCCAATGCAAAAGGTAGGAGAACAAGAAACTGGATTAGTCATTTCCTCATTCACACTTCAAGAGCTTTGGTTTTTTTAAAAAAAAATTGCAGGATATTTTTTAATTTAGACATCAAGCTCAGATGCCCAAATAATGTACTATTGCTTTCTGTTTCATAGTCCACCAGATGTCACTGAATTAAGTTTGAGGCCAATCTATATGGATTTTTTGTCGTCGTCATCATCATATGCTTGGGGTAAAAAAAGCATATTATTTTAGCGGAATAATTGTGATTCTGAGTGTGTGGTGTTAGCAATTTGCCAGTGAAAGCCCTTTTAATCTGGATCACCAGCCTAGTATTTGGGTGCCAGTGACTGATCTTCTCAACCACAATTGTGGTCGTAATCTGGATATGAGTACCTACCTGATCACACTGCAAATAACAACTACTCATACTCATGCCTCCTAGTCTAGCAAGTGAATTGCAAAGTGGCAATCCAATTTGGGACTGCAAAAAGGAGCAAAGGATCAAAGTCCTACCAACACACACCCAATTTAGGTAAGGATATATATATATTTTAAAGACATACCCAGGTCTATGCAGTGAAAGTAATGTTTTTTGTTTTTAAGTGCCAAGGCAGTTCGCAGTGAATCTTAGAAATGCCCTGCTTTTTAATAAATATTGCTACCATAATACAGAGAAGGATGGAGGAATAGGCCAAGATCCTATATACCTTTAGCCTATTCACATATTTAATGTACGGTGAATTAAATTTTCTCCCAATATTAGACTTTATGAATACGTATGCATGGGGATATGGATGTGTACAATAGCTTTTGAAAGCAAGTAATAGCAATTTAAGACAAAATCTGGATCCCATAAAGAAATTCTATCTATCTCCTTGAAATTCAATAAATAGTAATAATAACTTTATTTATATCCTGCCACCATCTCCCAAAAGGGACTCAAGACAGCTGGTTTGCAAAATTAAAACAAGTACTAATAAAATTCTACATCATTAAGATATACAATAGTTAAAATATGATTAAACTATAAATAGAATTAAAATGAATTTAAACCTCAAGTTATATACAGCAACAAGCATAATAGCTACAAAAAATACAGAACCTTATTAAAAGCTATCACAGTCAACATGGAGTAGAGCTATGACTCTGGAGACAAGGGTTCAATTCCCTACTAAACTATGAAAATTCACTGGGGTACCTTGGTAGGTAATACTCTCTCAGCCACCCAAAGCCCCATGATAGATTTACCTTAGGGTTGCGATAAGTTGGAAATGACTTGAAGGTGTACAACAACAACATCATTCAGTTCTCAAAGACCTGCCAAGCCAAAAAAGGTTTTGCATGCCTCTGTCAGGACGACATGATCAACACAATTGATGACTTTCCTGATAGTTTTCTCACTCTCTGGAACTCCTTCCCCATATTGTCTTAGGGAAGGACTGAGGAAGCCATAAGGAAAGTTGTCACTGGTGTAACCATCTAATGTGCTGCTCAGAGTGGCAGGACAGACAGAAGGAGCTGTAGCAAAGATCTCAAAGCACAAGCATATTCATATATATAGGATAATATAATGTTTAAGATAGCTATAATTGAACCATATAGGGATTCAGATATCATAACCAGAAACAGATGATTAAACATTCCCTAGAATAACAACACTGGATCCGAGAGTTGTGTAACTGCTTGCTGGACTAACCGCCACCAAGTCAAAAGTGAGAGAAGTCTGTGTGCATACTTGCAAAATGCTTGGCTGCACTAGGGACTATGCATCTTCTGTGCTTATGCAATTATTATTTTGCATGCTTGCATAGCACTCCCACAATATCAATGCCATTGTCTTTTGTCTCAGACTACACAGTGTGCTCTTAGCTGAAATTCAAGTTAGCCCGAGGATGTGGCTCCCACAGCACGCAATCCCTGCATACAGCATCCCTCCGGCTGATAGATGCGAAACAATGTTCACACAAAGAGTCTACTTATTATCTGCCATCTTCCTTGCTGAGACAAATAGTTTACACAGGGAAAGATATGCATCACCTCTAGAGGGCTGGGTTTTATCTCAAGTCTCACAATTCTGAATTGTATTAAAGTCTATAGTTATGACAAAAATAAATCTCTGTTACCCTTGGCTTAAAACTAAATTTGCACTGGCAGAAAACTCTAGAAAATGTGATTACAGCGTAACCTCAGGCGTTATCCCACCCACCCATTCTCATAAATGAATACATAAGGGCCTCTTCTTCTTTTTTCATTATTGTTACAACCAATTTAAGACTCAAAAAGATGAAAGCAAAGCCATACATTGTTCAATATTTGGGAAATGAAACATGGCTTTTAAATCAAACAAAAGTCAACAAGATGGAGGAAGGAAGCATAAGAGATAAACAATGAAGAAGCAGAGGGGTGACTGGCAGTGAATGAGGATCAAAGTAGAATAGAAAGCATAGGGAACAGTGAAAGTAGTATACGAGACAATTGTAAAATGGATAACAAGTAGGTTGCTTCAAAAGAGATAACTATGCAGGACCAAAACCAGAAAAGACTGAGAATAGTTATTATGCACCAACATACTATTCTACCACTTGGTTTTCCATAATCTATAGCTAATGATTCTTTTTTCTTTTGGTTGTTGCTACTTTGGATTTTCTATATTGTATCTATTATATAAATGGGTTCACATCATGTGATGTATACCTCAAACAAAGAAACCATACAACGCAGAAACACAGTACTTGCCAACAGAAATAGGCCTCAAGCAAGGTACGTTTGTAGCAAAGAAACTTCCCCAAAAAACCTAAAGGCCCCCAAAACAACAAGTAAAAATAAAACTACATTTACCAGCATCCTCCGGGCAGCCAAAGACTCACCCAGCCTCTACATTCGAACAACATGATTGGCTGCCAATAAGGGCGGATTTGCATAACTGCTGCACTGGCCAGCCAACATGAAAATTCCGATCCATAGTAAACTGCCAAAACAGAATAAGGAAAAGGCCTGAGCCAATCCCCATAACAAACACCCAAATCACTTCCAACCGAAAATTTACACCCCAAAAAAACACAGACCGTGCCCAAAATTGAAAGTAAGGCTTCATTAACTTGATTTCCCTAACTAGCCCTCACTTACTGGGAAGCTATTTACACTCTAAATTGACAGTAAGACTTCATTAACTTGATTTCCCTAACTAGCCCTCACTTACTGGGAAGCTGTTTACGCTCTGAATTGACAGTAAGACTTCATTAACTTGATTCTCCCGACTAGGCCTCAGCTCATTGGACATTGTGTATGGCCTGAATTGACAGTAAGGCTTCATTAACTTGCTGTTCCTAACTAGGCCTCAGCTCATGGGACATTGTGTATGGCCTGAATTTACAGTAACCTACCTTGGCACACAGAGCCCCGACCATGCATGATGGGACTTGAAGTACCACCATGGAAAATGGGATTTGTAGTACTTCAAAACCCATCATTCCCCAGACCAAAACCAGAAAAGACTGAATAATAGACCCAACTTGGCACCAACATACTATTCTGACCACACTCCATCCAACTGCAATTTAGAGGAGGGCACACCGTGGATGATTGGACTTTTCTCCTAAAAGTTGCAGAGCAACGCGTCTATATTGTATTTTCTATATGTTTGGAGCTATGTACTTTATTTAAAAGGGGAAAGGCAAAAGGGAGATGTATGAAATTATGTGTGTGGTAGAGAAAGTGAATAAGGAGAGGTTTTCTCGTGATCCTAGAAGACGTTGGATGGTGGGACTCATAAAGCAAGCACTACTTCACACAGTATCTTCCCCATATTGCCTTATTGTGCTTTCACAAGGTGTTATGACAGCTGTCAGTTTAGAACACCATTTTGGACAAACTCATGGAAGAAGAGGCCATCAAGGAGCTCTAGTCATGAGGGATACAATTATCTCCAGTATCATGAGGAGAACATTGCATAGAATAATAATAATAATAATAATACATTTTATTTATATTCTATTTTATGTCCCCGGAGGGACTCAGAGCAGATTACAGTTTATATTCGTATATGTAAGGCAAACATTCAATGCCTTTTTACACAGTAACAAAGACATACAATACACAGAGGTAAAGGCCTTCCCCTTTCCGTCTCCGGCATCTGAAAGCAATGCTTAACTCTGGCCATGGGAAGGTGCTGTTGTTTATTTATTTACCATATTTATATACCGCCTTTCTCAGCTCGAAGGCAATTCAAGGCGGTTTACAGTCAGCACAGTTTGATGCCCCCAACAATATAAAATACAATTTTAAAACATTTAGCAAATAATTTTTTTAAAAACATATAAAACCAATAAAAACATAAATCCTCAGTGTCTCTTTACTAAAATCATTTTCCAATTCACATTGTTCCAATTTTCCATGTCAAAAAGACTGTTGTCCATAGCTTTTCTCCAATCGTTGCCGGCATGTCTGTATGTCTGCATGGGGTGCCCTTATAGAGTATTGGTCTACTCGCATTACATGCTTTCGAATGGCTAGGTAGGTAGAAGCTAGGGCTAACAGCCGAGAGCTCACCCTCCAATCAGCAGATTTCCTGCAGCTATCAGTTTTAACCACTGTGCTACCAACGGCCTCCCTTAGAAACTCATATCCCACTAGCCGACTTCCCTCTCTTGGTCAACATGGGTCTTCAGTCTGCTCTACCATGGTTCTTAGGCTAAAAATATACAGTAAGATGTCCATATGCACAAGAGATATGTTCCCAGCCTTTCTGTAATTAACAGAAAACATCAATACAACCAAATGCCATTAAATTAGCATATCTCTGGTTCTAGCAAATCATAAAGTTGCATTGAAGGACCTAAAGATTCAGAGAGATATCCTCTCTAGGAGTTTGCTCGGTCCTCAACACAATTTTATGGTAACATCCTGGGGAAGGATATCATAGAATCACATGGCGGACTTTATAAATACCTAGAGAGAGCCCATTTTCCCCACTGGGTGTGGGTAAATGAAACCACAGGTATAGGTTCTGTGGTTACAGGAGGCTTACTTTTTATAGTTGAATTTCACTGTTATCAAATTTTCTCTCTGCCATAAATTATAGAGTAACCTCAAGTGTAAGCCAGGGAGCTGAATATTACTGCTGTCTGAGCTTATATTAATTTTGAGCTACACATTAAAAGTATCTGTTGCCTCACTGCCTTATATCACAGGTTCTGATCCCAGATTATCTGATTTAAACTGGATGAGTCTCTATTGTCAGATAATTTGGGATAAACAGATAATCTAGGATCAGATCCTGGGATATAGGGCAGTGTTGAAGGGGCCTAAGTTTCCCATTCTACAGAATAAGGCTAACTATCATTTCCTTGTGTTTGTAGTATGAAAATCAATTGGCTTCTAGAGCATTTTAAAGATGAAAAAGGAGGTGTTTTGTAGCATCTTTTGAAAATGAAAAGTTCTGAGTTCAGCAACAGTTGAGACATCTACTTTGATACTTTGGACACATACAACCCTTTTTTGTGCTGTTTGTCTGCTGTTGTGTAGTGCATTTGAAATGTGTAAAATTAATTACTTTTCTCCTTTAGGGCAGTAGGGAACATGAGAAGGAAACAGCTCGAATTTAATTCAAATGCACTGTAAAAGAGTGGTTCTACAGGGAGGAGTGGGTACAATAGAGTCACTAATGGAAGTTTGCCTTTTCTCCACAACAGGAAGTGGGACAGGGGAAGAGGGAATCAAGCTCTCTGTTACAGGCTGAATGAGTGTAACCCTAATCAGAAAACAGCTTCCATTAAAACTTCACGCACATCAATCTTGCTCAGTATGGTGCCGTGCAGATACCTTGGTCCCAGGGAGTCTGTGTTCGCTGTGACTGAAGGAAGCTGTGATGCATATCTGAAGGGCATCAAGTCAAGAAACATTGATGCATATTATCAAATCTCACCTTTGAGATTCAAAAGTTACTTCTGAAGAATAATTCATTATGGAAGCCATTGTGATTTGTTTTCATTGGTGAGCCCCAAATCTTTTGGTTACTCAAGGTCCTAAATAGTTTTGCCTTACATTTTAGTTGCAGAGAGGTGAAACAACATCTTAAAATTTGGGAAGCAATTTGATTTAACCCAAGAAACAAGGAAAGTAATGCCTTCAGCCTCTACACAGTCTTTCAAAGCCATTTTAGGTCCCAAAGGACCTCTAAGCCAGGAAAAAAATTATAAATTTGTTTAATAAAAAAATCCCCATAACCTCTGTGAAAGTGTGAAGGGAACTTTGTGGCATAATGTAAAATAAACCACGTGTACTTCATGTTTGACCAGCCCACACACTGCCTTGCCAGGGAAAGGAAATATGCCACTCAGATGAACAGTAAAGAACAAGTAGTTTACTATGAAAATCATGTGATCAGTTGCATTGGCTCACATAATGTCATTTTAGAGAAAGATTTAAAATAGTCTTTCTTTGTCCATGCAGATAAACTCCTTCCAGCAGCTCATGAAGCAAGAGTACACTTCAATCTGTCTCGCTGTCTGTTTCTCTCTGCTTCTCTGCAAGCACCCATACAGCTCAAGCTTGAAAAATGTAACCGTATCCAAAAGTCCCAGGGTCAACCATCTCCCCGGGCGAAGCTCAGCCAATCAGCTTTGTGCATTTTATTTTACAGTAGACACACACACGTTAACTGATATCTTGCATGCTCCAACAAGCTTCACCAAGTTTTGGAGGAGGCAGCCTGTTTTAAATTTAGGAAAGCCCTTTTTTAGGAACAGAAATTATCATATACCGGAAATAATACCAGAGAGGAAACCCCCCACCACAAAATACCAGGTCTCAGGGTAGAAAGTATCAGGCTAGAAAGTAAGCACTACTTCCCCTGACTTATATCGAGCATGTTAGCAAGGGACGGGAACTTTCCTTCCAATGCCAAAACTCAAAAGTAGAAACAAGATCTCAAAAGAGAAATCAATCACACGAGACAGGAAAAGACTTGGTTCAGTTCCAAATGCTCTCATATTATTAAAGCCAGAGTGAGAAAGGGAGGAAGGAAACCCAAATGTTTCCCAGAGCAATGATTTGTTGCGTTTTCTCTGGATAGCTGTTAAGCTCTTACCATGTTGCCAGTTTGAGGGTCTGTGGGGTGTTCTAACAACACATTTGTGCCCCTGCTCTGGCAGCTACTCAAGCAAACAGAGAGAAAGATTGTTTTCAATAATTTAAAAGCCATTTCTGCAGCTTAATAAATCCGAAGTTTGGGGGCACACTTCTAAGTGCAATAAACAGTAGGGTTTCTTGCCCGTTCACAAACAAAAGTACATTCTTCCTAGAAAACCTTTTGTTGGTGAGTCTACAATAGCCACTCAATCGGAGACCAGTCCAAAGTATGGCAGCCAGACACCCCATCTGAACCCACTGTGGCATCGCATTAGCGTTCACGCAAACCAGTCAGACCATGACATTATTGCCCCTGCCAATGCTGGATAATCACCTTACCCTCTGTGTCACTGTCACCACTCTCAAATGATCATGGAGCTCTGTCTGAGCTCCTGACATCACAGATACCCCGTTCTGGCATCAGCATAGGCACCCATAAGACTAGGAAGGCAAAGAGAGCCAATCTGATGAACATAGGGAAATAATGAGTCAAATCGGATCCCACTGACCAGACTGCCTTGAAACCACAGGATGCTCCAGAGTTTCCAGCAAGCTCAGGCAGTGCCATATAAAATCCAGATTATCTGCTTTGAACTGGACCATATGGCAGTGTAGACATATAATCCAGTTCAAAACAGATAATGTGAATTGTCTGCTTTAATACTCTGGATTCTAAGGAAGTATACATCCAGACAGTGAATTTTGTGTAAATGACCTGAAGTGAATTTCAAATTAATCCAGCTCTTCTTGCCCGTGTAGACTCACCCTGCTCCAGAAATGGAATACATGGAATTGCTGTCTCAGAAGCAGAATATGTAAGTCAAAGTCTCTAGAACAGCCATGGACACACTTTGGCTCTCCAGGTGTTTTGGACTTCAACTCCTGGAAATCCCAGCCATTTTACCTGTTAGAAATTGTGGGAGGTGAAGTCCAAAACACCTGGAGAGCCAAAGTTTGCCCATGCCTGTTCTAGGACTATCAAAACTTGTTCAAGAAAAGGTTTTGGTATCATCATCAGTCTAACTGATATTTTAATACCCAGGCACATCTAGCTCCTCTCCTAAATGCTGCAAATGATTATATCTTTGGAAATGTTTCATACTGAACCAAAAGCAAATAATAATAATCTCAAAATCAGAAGCCAATAACAAAGCAAAAATAGATGCAATGGATTGTAGTTGCAAAATATAGATGAGATAATATCTGCAGCCAGAGCAAAAAAAAAATATATCAGCAGTCATGGATGTCCAAATGTAAATCCAAAAGGCACACCACAACTTACAACAAAAGGGTAAACATACATATCGGTACATACATACATACATACACACATAAACAATCATATCCTCCAACTGGAGGGCATTCACAATTGATCATCTATTTGGTTTTGGAGTGGGCTGGCGGGGAGGGGGGGTTGTCTATGTATTCGCTTCTACATTTGTTTTTCATTCTAAATCAACCACATGAGTTTACCTGGAGAACTTCCATCTGGCCAAGCATAAACCATGGACAAAATCAGCTGGTAGTTGTTGCAAAAGTAGTCCCTCTTCCAAGAGAGACAAGCTCTAGAATCCATATCAGCATCACAGCATCATCTTGTATTCCCACAGTTTATACACACACACCCTCCCCCAAAGCCTCCAGACCACTTAGAAAAGTAATGGAAACTTACTCTGTCTCCATTACAGACTTTGGCCAGTTCTCCCGGCACGTAGAAATGACGCGCCAGGAGAGCGGGTGGGAGGGAGGAAAATCAATTCCCACCCCCCACCCCCTGCTCTCCTGGCGCATCATTTCTAAGCACCAGGACAGCTGGCCAAAGCCTGTAATGGAGGCCACATAAGTTTCTATCACTTTTCTAAGTGGTCTGGGGGCTTTGGGGGAGGGGGAGGGCCTCCTGATGTTCTTGTGGGCCAGTCCTGTGAGACCATCTGGACACCCACCCCAGAAAGCACGTGCTTTCTGGGGTGGGTGTGGACAAGCCCCCAGGAAAATCCGCATTTTTAAAACATGGATTCTCCTGGGATAAAAGCCTGTCTGGATCTGACCTTATTGAAATAGTGGGTTCATGTGGTAAAGCAACATTACCATATGGTCATAGCAAGTTGGAAAGGAAGGGTGAGATATTTGCCTCTTCTTTCAACCAGCTGGCATTGTCTTTTCTCATTCTTCCTGGAGATCTCTCCACATTCCTCTAGGATTAATCTCCAAGCCCATCTTCCTTCATGATAACATCTGGTATAAATTGCTGGCCTTTCAATTACATTGGGAAAGGAAGGGGAAGTGTTGTTCATGTTAAAATGTAGCAGTACACCCAAGATACCTGGCTTTATTGACTCTGAACGCAGGGTATTTCATTTGTATGTTATTGTGTTTTTAACGTTCATTGTTATTTGATGCCATTCTACAGCAACTAGAAGGGAGAAGTTTTTAATTGAAAAGAAAAGTGCTGGGCAATAAAGAACTGCCACACTTACTTCTTCGGTTCCTTGACTATGAGAAAGAATAACCATACGGATGAGAGGAAAAGGTCACACCAGCCAAGAAGTCATAACACATTTTATTTGAAGAAAATTACAGTTCTGTTAATTAAATTAAGATAGCGGTCTTCCTTCTCCACATTAGTGACACAATGGGTGGCAGATAGGGGAGTGAATAATGGAAAACTAGACTTCCAAACTAACATAGATAAGTAAATAGTCCATTAAAAGATAAAGACATCTCATCTAACAATAGGAAAAAAAGTAGCATAAAAGCAGTTGTCCTGGAGATGATGATTCATGTTCCAATAATGCACTGAAGTGGGCATCCTATGGCCTTTGATCCATGGGACGGGTTTATAGATACGGGATTTCCCGATGCGACTTTGCAACCTGGAGCGAATAGCCCGCCCCTCACTGTGACTCCCATCAGCAACCTGCACCACTCCGACTCTTTGCGAATGACCACAAGCGTCTCTACTTGGATATCCCCAGGAGCTCCTTGAATCTTTCTACACTTCGTTATGAACTCTCTTCTCCAGGGACATGCGTATTTACGCTAACTTACCTTGAAATAGCCCTCATTCAGGGTAGGAGCCCCTCCCAGGCGATTTGAACATTGTATTTGTATTGTAATATTGTTGTATTGATATTATTGTAATTGGCCTATTATGACCTAATTATTGAATTTATCGAATTAATTGAATTAATACACAGACACTTTGTTGTTTGTTATCATCCTATGTTACAGTCATCCTGAGACATTGCACATACTAGTATCCATGGCTAAAAACCTTTCTCCCTTTGCTTTGCTAAAGCCTTGTCTAGGCTTTAGAATACCCTTCCCCTCTTTTGATTTCCAGGGGAGGTTATCTCATTCCCTCAAAACTGCATTTCTGAAACTGCTTTTCTTTTGCCCTTTCCCCATCTCATTAACCCCTGTTCTCTTCCATTGCATTTTCCTAGCCAGCCCATGTGCCTTCTCTCTCTGTAACAGCTGGTCTGATACTTTGCCCTCATCTGTTCCAAAACTTCAGACATCCTCTGTTTCTTTCCTTGGCTCTTTCTCAGCTTTTTGTTTCTATCAGGTCCGATCTAAAACCTTTTGGGTCTGTACAATAGCATCAGTTTCCTTAGAACCCACAGTATCTTAAAAGTTGCCTTTTTCTGCTTTTTGATATTATTCTCAATTTTTCTTCTATTCAACAGGGTCTCATGTACCATTTATGTACCATAAATGAATTTTCACATATTTCTTGGGAAGTGAGAGGAATTATGCATGACAAGTTGAAACTGTAATAATGCATAACTCGGCTGTATTATGCTTGCATATTTGTTTCTATGGATCGGGTTATTGATATATTTCGGGCCTGTCCAACAGGCGACCCGCGGGCCATACACGCCCCCCCCCCAGCCCCTTTCCTACAGCCCGCTAATCTTTTTAATAAAAAATAAAAATAGAAAAATAAATTAAATAATAAAAATAAAAAGAATTACCCACTTCCGGGTAATTACCCACTCGTGAGACTACGCCAACTACACACGGGATTTCGATATCAAGGCGAGATCACGCCTGTGTTGATATCAAAATCCCGTGTGGCTGGCGTAGTCTCGCGAGACTCCTCCTGTTGCTGGAATCTCGGCAACTGAAGCCCTGCGGCCCACTTGGACGCGATCTCTCCATCCTTCTTCAGCTCCTGGCTCGGTCGGTCGTTGGCTCTCTCGTGGTCCGGCTACTCCTGGATCCGGTTGGGCAGGGCGGCTGATGCAGGGGGCCCTTTGTTATTAGTAATTTATTTAAATATATTTAATTGTATATTTTGCCCCTTATGTATTCCATCCATCCATCTCCCTTTGTTATTAGTAATATATTTAATTGTATATTTTGCCCCTTATGTATTCCATCCATCCATCTCCCTTTTTTATTAGTAATATATTTAATTGTATATTTTGCCCCTTATGTATTCCATCCATCCATCCATCTCCCATTGATGTTGACATTACTGCTCTTGTAAAGCAGGCTGATAGGCCTTAGTGTTCCCATTAAAATTCTTTTATAATCATTCTGTTCCATTGTTTTATTTATTTATTTTATAATTAATAATGCAACTAGTAATTTGTGGGCGGAGCCGGGGGCGGGGAGGGGGCAGAACCGGGGTGGGGAGGGGGCGGAGCTGGGATGGGGATGGGGCGGAGCCGGGAGGGGGTGGAGTCAGGAGGGGGAGGGGCGGAGCTGGGGGCTTGGCCCCCCAGGTGATCAGTGACCGGAATTCCGGCCACAAGTCCGGTAGAAGTTGGACAGCCCTATATTAAATGATCTATTGGATATCCTTTCTATAGTCCATAGTTGGTTTTATTAACTTCATTTGGCAGTTTAGTTTTTGAGTAGACACAAAACACTACTTCACAGGTTAAAATGCTCCCATTGCCTGAGTCTGGAAGAGAAAGATTTCAAACTATTGTTGCTGTGTGCCTTCAGATCATTTCTGACTGATGGCAATTCTAAAGTGAACTTATTGCAGAGTTTTCGTGGCAAGATTTGTTCAGAGAAGACTTGACGTTGTCTTCTTCTGCAACTGAGAGAGTGTCACTTGCCTACCCACCAATTTATACCGTCATAATACGGCCCCCTGGTGGCACAGCGGGCTAAACCTCTGGGCTACTGAACTTGCTGACTGAAAGATAGGTGTTTCCAATCAGGGGAGTGGGGTGAACTCCCACTGTTAGGCCCAGCTTCTGCCAACATAGCAGTTCAAAAACATGCCAATGTGAGTAGACCAATAGGTACTGCTTCTACGGGAAGGTAACAGCGCTCTATGCAGTCATGCTGGCCACATGACCTGGGAGGCATCTACGGACAACAGTGGCTCTTCAGCTTGGACATGACCCCCAGAGTCGGACATGACTAGAATCCATGTCAAGGGGAAACCTTTACCTAATACAGCAATACCTTAAGTTAAGAGCGTAATTGGTTCTGTGATTGAGCTCTTAACTCAAATTTCTCTTATTTCAAAGTGAATTGTCCCACTGAAATGCTATTAATTTGTTCCAGCCCCCTGAACACCCCCCCCCATTTTTGTTACGTGTTTTTAAATAAGCAGATGTATTCTATAAATAACAAATAATGTATAAATTCATAGTCATATGGAACCATAAAAAAGAATCAATTGTTGTAGCAAGGAAGCACATTTGAGGCAACAAAATGTGTGTTGGCCAGTGTAACAGCAAGGATGTTACACTGACCAACAAAACCTTCACATGGAACATAAAAAAAGATCAACTTTAAAATGGTAGAAATAAAAAGTTGTGGCAAGGAAGGAAGCATAAAGCATAAAGTGAAGAGGCAGAAGCATCATTTTCTTAATACTGTACTCAACCCAGTCTCCCTCCCTCTCTCTCTCTCTCTCTCTCTCTCTCTCTCTCTCTCTCTCTCTCTCTCTCTCCATCTCTCTCTTCATGAAGCCAAACATTCCAGGATAGCAATCTCCCAAGAGCACGAAGCACGGAGGCACAAGGCACGGAGGCTGTTCCTTTGAAGCCCTAAAGCCCTGTACTTGGTGCTAGCACTGCCTCTGGCAGTAACGCTCCCTCTAACGCAAAATCTTGACTGAAAATGCTGCTCATATGTCAAAGCAAAATCTAAGTTGAGCAATGGCTTTTAACTCAAAATGCTCTTAAGTCAAGGTTCCTCTGTTTATGCTGTCTCTTAAATATAATATGAAGAATCACATCTCTAAAAGCGTTGAAGAGGCATAATTTATCTTGTGTTTGGCTATTGTTGTTTGTCATTTATAGAGTCACATAAGTCTAAGGTGGCATACCCTTAGACTTATGGTGATGCTATGAATGAGAGACTTCCAAAATTCTTGCTGTTCACTCTCCTGCTCAGGTCTTGCAACCTCAGAGCTATGACTTCTTTAGATGAATCAATCTATCTGTAGTGTGGCCTCTCTCTTTCCCCTTCCCCTTTACCAAGAACTGCTGTCTTTACCAATGGATCATATCATCTCATGCAATGTCCAAAGTATGTCAGCTTCACTTTAGTCATTTGTTAGGGTTCAGGCTTGATTTACTATAATACCCATTAATGGCCCCTTCTACTCTTCCCTAAAACCTGGGAGGAAATGGGTTAAAATAATCTGCTTCCTCCAGGGTTTCTGTCCTCACCCCAACTGAAACCCTGGGCTTTCCCTTGAGGGATTGACCTGGGATGACATATGGCATCCAGCCCCCCTTTAGCCCCACATTTTAAAAAAATCTTTCTAGAAGGGCCTGCTTGTAGCGCAGGTCACTCTGCACCATCCTCCTGATGCGTAAATATGACATCAGGGGGTGGGAGGGGAAATCCATTCTATTTTAACTATTCTATTATAACATAATTTAGTGTTGCATTTATTACCATCTATGTATATAATAAAAGTCAGTGTTTGTATGCAGCGGGAGGGAGGGCGGTGTATGTATGTGGCAGCTTTCTGATTGCCCACTGCAACCAGAACAGGGTGACGCACCTGGACCAAACCTGGCATAACCCCCATGACTCCCTTTACATCCCGGTGAGGTTTGAGAGTGGACGGACAATGGATGATAGGATTTGTAGTACTTTCAAATACTTTGGTTCCCACAGACCACTGTGGCCCCCCAAAAAGACCGATAAAGACCAAACTTGACATACAGAGCCCCCATGAACCACTCTACAACCTACTGCAGTTTGGAGGAGGGCAGACCATGGATGATGGGACTTGCAGTACTTAAACTCACTTCCTGTGACCTTCATCCAATGACTGATAAAGGCCAAACTTGGCACACAGAGCCCCCATGGCCCACTCTACATCCTGGTGCAGTTTGGAGGAGGATGGACTACGAATGATGGAACTTGAAGTACCTTCACTCACTTCCTGAGAACACAGAGACACTCATCCAATTACCAATAAAGACCAAACTTGGCACAGAGAGTCCCCATGGCCAACTCAACATTCTGGTGCGGTTTGGGGGAGGACGGACTATGGATGATGGAACTTGCAGTACCTTCTTCACTCACTTTCTGTGACCACTGTGACCCTCATCCAATGACTGAACAAGACCAAACTTGGCACACAGAGCCCCCACGACCCACTTTACATCCTGGTGCTGTTTGGAGGAGAATGGCCCATGGATGATTTGCAGTACCTTCACTAACTTACTGAGATCACTGCGAGCCACATAAATAACTGATAAAGACCAACCTTGGCACACAATGCCTTTCTCAAATAACCCAGGCACCGCCAGGTTCCCAAGCTAGTTGTATATAAAATGACCTCATGTATAAGTTGAGGACTGACTTGGGGGATTTTGACATGGCCCATAAATAAGTCAGAGATCATTCTGCAGAGAAGGGAAAGCACCAGTGTCATGCAAGAACAGCTATGCCTCACCACTAACAGGACCATTTTCCCACCCAGGTATTCAAAAAGGCTTTCACTACTAAAAACTATGGTACAATATTAAGTCTTATAAAAAGGAAACCATCCCCTTCTCTGAATAAAGTGGCAAAAGACATGAACTTAGTCAATTCTAGGCCTAAAAATCAGTTTTTTGGATTTCAACCTTTTTTTGGGAAGGCAGAGGAGAGAAACAAGTGGGTTTGTTGACCAGCAGGCAAGACAGAAATTGAACATAACAAACAGCAGTGTTCAAACATGACCAGCATGAAGAACTAGGGAATGTTAGGAGCATATACTACTCAATCATGGAGAAGAAGAGCAGCCCTGTCAGTTTGGATCCAGATCTGAACAGCCAAAAAGGGTGGTCTGTCTTCTTGGCTCACTTCTTTGGGTTTCTGTGCTGTTGTTCTTTACATGTCACTAAGCCCTGACAGATCCCTTCTCCAGCCTCACCACCCCAACTGTGCTCTTGATGTCATTTCAACGACTGGCCATTGGAGGCTGAAGCTAACTAGCTTGGCTTGTTTTGTCCTTTCTCTCTGTTGTAGTCTTGGCTCAGAAAAGCTCATTTGTATGACATTATGATGCATTCAAATCCTACAAGCCTGTGCCATTCATAGTTCAAATCCCAAATTAGAAAATAAAAACGAGTGACTTGCATATAAAGAACTTTTGTTGCTGTTGCTTGCTTTCTGTGCTAAAGTGTCCCTACAGTTTGCTAATATCACACTTGCAGCATACGAAGAAAAAAAATCTGAAACAATCAGGGACATGCATCTGTGTCTCTATAGATTCAGAGTCTCCGAGTCATCAGTTAAGAATTGGACTCATTTGGAATAAAATGAAACACTTCAGATCCAGATTCACAATAAGTTTTCCTTCTTAAAAATACAATAAAATCAACATTTGTGGTACTTGTTTAGGAAACTCACAGATTCATAGCCCAGGCCTGCCTCTTTTGTCCACTCTGTAAAACTCAGCTTGTGCTCTGAACCTTGTTAAAAATGTAATGCATCTTTAATGGATGCAAGTGACATGTGACTTATAGAAGACAACTCTAAGACTGAGTGTTATGGGTTCAGGGACTTGAATCAAGGTGACAGACATGATGACTCTAAGAAATTGTCCAACAATGGACTAGACAGCCTTAGAGAATGGTGAACTTTCTTCTTTGGAGGTATTTAATCAGAGGTTAGATATGTATCTTTCAGGAGTGTTATATTATTGCATTCCTTCATTGCAAGGAGTTGGACTAGATGACCTTTGACAATTCCTTATAACCCCCCGATTTGATGATTTATTACAGTTGACATACGACCTTGTACATGCAGCACCTCGGAAAGCATGGGGAACCCAGAGCCCCATGCCCAGTATCACCTGACTCCAGCTGAGAGCGATCACATGGGGGAAGCGTGGCGCAAGCATGAAGTGCTCATGGAGCATGCTGCTTCCCACCATGGATTCCAGTGGCAGCATGAGAAACCTCCATGTTGCTGTGGCAGTGTGCCAGCTCCACCCTCCTTCACCCATTGAGCCATGGCAGCATTGTTTGATGGGAGTTGGTGGGCTCCATGGGTGATCTGGACTAAACCAGCACATGCCACCCATTTTAGCCCTATGTGAAGAGGTCATAAATCAATTTTTGCATCCACTGCTACTCAAACGATTGAAAGGGGAAATTTTCAAGTGGCAAAGTTCCTCTGCTCCAAACCAACAGATAAGTCTCCCATAAAGAAAATCTAGCATGAAAGCAAGAAGTGTGTCTACAGGTCCCTACAGAGTATAGCTTCACTCACATCAGAGGCAAACAATTTCTCTAAACTCTGTAACATTGCTTGATGCATTTTGTACATCACATTGTAAAACGTACTCATGCATGTAAGACTAAGTGGAAGTAAAACTGTAAGTATCAAGAAGTTAATCTGGTGGTACCTAGCAAAAGGTCAGCACCTCCGATCAGAAAGCTTCTTTTGTGTCCGCTCTCATTTCTCACTTGCAAACGGCACCTGCTTAGTGAGAGTTATGTGTGATACATAGGTTTGATAGTTTACAAAAGCAGAGGCAATGAAGAAAGCAGACAAAAGAAATAAAGCATGGCCTGAATGCAGCATCAATGGTGGGGGAAACCTGAGGCCCAGGGAAAAACCGACCCTTGTCTTGTGAGCAATTTTCCCTGCAGGGTCTCCAAGCTGTTTCACATGAATCTCTGCAGCAATTGACGGGGAGTATTTCAATCAGAAACCCATCTCCTTTAAGAACTGCTTTTTGGAATGAGCTGGAAGAGCAACCTGCAATCTGCTCCCTAAGGTGGAACAATAATGGAGACAGCTTGGGCCACAGAAGACTGTTGGAGAAAGACGAGGTGAATCCCTCAAACACAGCCTGGAGCCAGGGAAACAACCGTAAAGGCAATTCTGCTCAAAGCCTCTCTATAATAACAACTCTGCCTCCCATTCCACTCCCCCACCCCCCAACAATCAGTTAGTGAGGAAACATTACTGCATCCCTGAACACTACAGTGGATGAAATTCGCTGAACTTCATGTACTTGCGTCTCTGTATATTATTTTGCTTTGCACTGATAGAGTAGTTTGGCAGAGAATACTACAGCACTAGAAGAGTATCCTGAGGAAATAAAAAGCACATACACTAACTTCTCTGTCTGTATGTACACAGATAAGATGTGATTACAGAAACTCTGCAGAGATGCTTTAATGAATCCAAAGAAACATATTTCATGCACACATCTCCTCCAAGGCAGCTCCTGTAAAAATAACGGGAACATTTGAAGGGGTGGGATCTGAAGGGAGGGGGGAACCATTGGCATATGAGTCACTATCGAATGATGCATTTAGTGCTAAGCCTGGGACAGGAAATGTGGGAATTGAGTACGATGAGGGAGGGGGAGTTCCATTGTCCGAGGGGTCCCAATAGAAGTAATATTGGGGAGGGGGAGATGCGGGAAAAGGAGACCTTTAATTCGGCCCAGGGTTGATGTTAGAACATTAGTAGTTCCAAATCGGCCTCCTGACACGGTAAGTCTGGGTACCCAGGATGGCGGTCCCTCTGGATTAAGGATGGTGCTGTTGAACGCCAGATCTGTCAACGGTAAAACAGCTATCATCCAGGACTTAATTCTGGATGAACGGGCAGATCTGGCGTGCATAACGGAGACCTGGCTGGATGAGGCTGGAGGTGTAAATCTGACCCAGCTTTGTCCACCAGGTTTCTCTGTGCAGCACCAGCCGAGATCCAGAGGCCAGGGAGGCGGGGTTGCGGTGGTCTATAAGGATTCCATCTCCCTGACCAGATGCCCCATTCCTCAGTCAACCAATTTCGAATGTGTCCACCTGAGGGTAGGTGACCGGGACAGAATAGGGATTCTGTTAGTGTACCGTCCACCCCGCTGCACTACAGTCTCCCTACCTGAGCTAGCGGGGGTGGTCTCGAGCCTGGTGTTGGAGTCCCAACGCCTCTTAGTGCTGGGGGACTTCAACATTCATGCAGAGTCCACCCTTTCAGGAGCGGCTCAGGACTTCATTTCTACCATGGCGACCATGGGGCTGTCCCAACAGGTATCTGGCCCTACCCACTGTGCTGGCCACACCTTAGACTTGGTTTTCTGTCAGGGATGGGAGAACGATGGCAGTGTGGAGGAGCTGACCATTGCTCCGTTGCCATGGACCGACCATCATCTGATCAGGTTTAGACTCTCTGCACCCTCCAACCTTTGCAGGGGTGGAGGACCCATTAAGATGGTCCGCCCTAGGAGGCTTATGGATCCTGATGGATTCCTGACGGCTCTTGGGGAATTTCCCGCCACCTCAGTAGGTGATTCTGTCGATGCTCTGGTCACTCTCTGGAACGGGGAGATGACTAGGGCAATAGACACGATTGCTCCGGAACGGCCCCTCTCAAGTAGCCGAGCTAAACCAGCTCCTTGGTTTAACGAGGAGTTGGCAGCAATGAAGCGAAGGAAGAGGGACCTAGAGAGCGTGTGGCGTTCAGATCCGAGCGGGCCAAATCGAACACGCCTTGATGCCTATCTAAGGGCATATGGTGCGGCAATAAAGGCTGCAAAGAAATCCTTTCTGGCAGCCAATATTGCATCCGCAGAGAACCGTCCAGCGGAGCTGTTTCGAGTTGTCAGAGGCCTATTGCAGCCCACCGTCCAGGATGGGAGCCCTGACAACTTGGCAGCACGCTGTGAAGCATTTGCAAAGTTCTTTGCGGATAAAGTTGCTTTGATCCATTCTGGCCTGGACACCATGTTAACGGCAGTCTCTGAGGATGTAGCTGGAGCACCTGCTTGTCCGATTTTGATGGATCAATTTCAATTGGTGAAACCTGAGGATGTGGACAAGATACTTGGAGGGATGAGAGCGACCACATGCATCCTAGACCCCTGCCCATCCTGGCTTCTAAAGGAGGCCAGAGTGGGATTGGCCGAGTGGGTGAAGGTGGTGGTTAATGCCTCCCTTCAGGAAGGCAACATTCCAGCGAGCTTAAAACAAGCTGTGATAAAACCGCTGTTGAAGAAACCATCACTGGACCCCACTCAATTCGTCAGCTATCGGCCTGTTTCCAATCTTCCCTTCTTGGGCAAAGTCCTGGAACGTGTGGTGGCCTCACAACTCCATGTATTCTTGGAAGACACGGATTATGTGGATCCGGCGCAGTCTGGTTTTAGGCTGGGACATGGTACCGAGACAGCCTTGGTCGCCTTAGTGGATGATCTACGCCGGGAGCTTGACAGGGGGAGTGAGTCCCTGTTGGTTCTGCTGGACCTCTCAGCGGCCTTCGATACTGTTGACCACGGTATCCTTCTGGGATGCCTCGCAGAGATGGGGCTTGGAGGTACTGTCTTGCAGTGGCTCCGGTCCTTTCTGGAGGGCCGATCTCAGAAGGTGTTATTGGGAGACACCTGTTCAACCCCACAACCATTGTCTTGTGGGGTTCCTCAGGGTTCAATATTATCTCCCATGTTGTTTAACATCTACATGAAGCCGCTGGGGGAGGTCATCCGGAGTTTCGGAGTGCGGTGTCATCTGTACGCAGATGATGTCCAACTCTGTCACTCCTTCCCACCTGCTACTAAGGAGGCTGTTCAGGTCCTGAACCGGTGCTTGGCCGCTGTGTCGGATTGGATGAGGGCGAACAAATTGAAATTGAATCCAGACAAGACAGAGGCACTCCTGGTCAGTCGAAAGGCCGAACAGGGCATAGGGTTACAGCCTGTGTTGGACGGGGTTACACTCCCCCTGAAGACGCAGATTCGCAGTTTGGGTGTGATCCTGGACTCATCGCTGAGCCTGGAACCCCAGGTTTCGGCGGTGACCAGGGGAGCATTTGAACAGTTAAAACTTGTGCACCAGCTGCGCCCGTACCATGGGAAGTCTGACTTGGCCCCGGTGGTCCATGCTCTGGTTACATCTCGTATAGATTACTGCAATGCTCTCTACACGGGGTTGCCTTTGAAGACTGTTCGGAAGCTGCAACTAGTCCAACGGACAGCAGCCAGGTTGATAACAGGAGCACCATTCAGAAAGCGTACAACTCCTCTGTTGTGCCAGCTCCACTGGCTGCCAGTTTGCTACCAGGCACAATTCAAAGTGCTGGCTTTAGCCTTTAAAGCCCTAAACGGTTCGGGTCCAACTTACCTGTCCGAACGCTTCTCTCCCTATGAACCATCGAGATGTTTAAGATCATCTGGAGAGGCCCTGCTCTCGGTCCTGCCTTCTTCACAGGCGCGACTGGCGGGGACGAGAGACAGGGCCTTTTCAGTGGTGGCTCCTGGGCTTTGGAACGCCCTTCCTAAAGACATCAGATCGGCCCCCTCCCTCCTGACAGTTCGCAAGAAAGTCAAGACCTGGCTATTTGAGCAGGCATTTGCTGATGAAATATAAGGCTTAATGAGATATATGGAATGATGACGATGCGATGGAAACTGATTTCAACATGACGCTGAGGTTGCAATTGTATGTTTTTAATTGTTAAATTGTTATTATATGTTTTTTTTCTGGGGGGGGTGACTGTGTTGTATTGAGGGCAGAGACTGCCTGTGTAAACCGTCCCGAGTCGCCTTCGGGCTGAGAGGGGCGGTATAGAAACGTGACAAATAATAATAATAATAAATAACATCATGGACCTGCAGACTTGTGTCACCTACTTGGCAAAATGCACACATTGTGATCTGCCACCTACTGAAAAATCTTGTTCAGTTTCCCCTCCTCAGTTGTGTATCTTTCTAAATAAAAAAGAGTCATTGAAAGATTTGTAACACATGATGTGCAACATGACTTCTGTGATGTACAACATAACTTCTAGTGTGATGTACAACATGACTTCTACCAGAGAGCAGTGCAGTATAATGGAAGAGTGTTGGATTGGGACATGGAAGATCCAAGTGACCACTGCATCATTAAACTCAAGGTGACCTTGAGTCTCCTTCTGTGACATACAGCTTACAGATTGCTGTGAGGACAAAGTAGAGAAGAAGTGGGATTTATACACTGTTATGATTTTACTGCAGGAAAATGTACTTTAACAAAAAGAAACAATATAATATATTATAATTCTGAGGAACCAAGAATCACGACAACTGAATTTGCATCGCTTCAGTTTCTCTGACCTTTCCATCCTTCTTTTTGAAAACTTGGTGAATGGCTTTTGGTCATGCTCAGGTAATAACACACATTTGGAGAAAGGCACTGTTTTAGTTCATTTTGCCATAGGCTGTCTTCCCTATTGTCATGCTATCTGATTTCTTGTATAGATCATCTGTACTTCTGTGCATATTTCTGTAATGGTGGCAAATTACGATCTGGTTAGTGGATACTTTCATCATGGGGCAGGATGTCTCTTTGGTCCTCCTGTGACTTATAACCATATAAAGGTACTGGGTTTTTCCCCCAAAGGTGTCACATATATGAAAATTCCCAAAATCAAGCATTAAGAACAATCTTGAGTCTTTGTACAGGTACTATGTGTTGTTGTTGTTGTGTGACTTTAAAGCAAACCCATCTGCCCTAAGGCAAACCTTTCACACAGTTTTCTTGGCAAAAAGTTTGCCTCTGTCTTCTTTCTAAGCTGAGCGGGTGTGAATTGCCCTAGATCAGGGGTCGGGAACCTATGGCTCGCGAGCCATATCAGGCTCTTTCAATGATTATATCTGGCTCACCTGTGCATGCCGTCTTCGCCCTCCTTCGCCCCAAATTCCACGCATGCAGCTCAGCTGGAGGCGGGGCCAGCACCAAGCTCTCCATGCCAGCTCTCAGCTGCGCATGCGGAATTTGAGGCGAAGGAAGGCGAAGGTGGAGTGCGCAGCTGAGAGCCAGCATGGAGAGCTTGGAGCTGGCTCCACCTCCAGCAGAGCTGCGTGTGCCGCCTTCACCCTCCTTCGCCCCAAATTCCGCGCATGCAGCTCAGGTGGAGGCGGGGCCAGCGCCAAGCTCTCCATGCCAGCTCTCAGCTGCGCGTGGGGAATTTGAGGTGATGGAGGGCGATGGCGGCGCGCGCAGCTGAGAGCAAGCATCTGAGGGACAGTCAGAGGACTTGGTGCTGGCCCCGCCTCCAGCTGAGCTACGTGCATAGAATGTGGGACGAAGGAGGGCAAAGGTTGCTCGGCCCCCCTCCGCCTCGCTGAATTCCACCAACGATCAAATTGACCCAAACTTGGCACACAGAATTCCTATGACTTACAGAAAATACTGGAAGTACTTGATGGGCATTGACCTTGAGTTTTGGAGTTGTAATTCACCTATATCCAGAGAGCACTGTGGATTCAAACAATGATGTACCTGGACCAAACTTGGCACAAATACTCAATATGCCCAAATGTAAACACTGGTAAAGTTTGGGGGAAATAGACATTGACATTTGGGAGTTGTAGTAACTGGGATTTATAGTTCTCCTACAATCAAAGAGCATTCTGAACCCCACCAATGATAGAATTGGACCAAACTTCCCACACAGAACCCCCATGACCAACAGAAAATACTGCCTGATGGTCTTTGGCGACCCCTCTGACTCCCCCTCAGGACACTGAGTAAATTCATATCCAGGCAAGCAGCACCAGATGGCCATCATTTCCTGGAGATTGTTGAATTCCCCGTAATATTCCAACAGGAAAGCACAAAGTCAGAAAATGTGGGTTCTGTTTTAAATGTAGTATATTTTCCAGTTTCTTCCAAAGTCTAATCAATTATTTGGAAGGATCTCCCCCACTCTTTTGCAAGAATGGGACAGTGTCCATTCTTAGAACTGTGTGACCCACCAGATTGTGCTGTGGATACCAACAGCCCTTGCTACATATCCTCCAGCATTTCAAAGATGGCAACTGGGGCACATGGCCAAAATGGCAACAGTTATTGAAAAAGAGCATGCAAGCCAGGATTAGCTGCAATAGCTTGCTTTTAACTGAGCTGTCTGGGAAGTTCACACCTTCCTCTTCTTTCTCTACTGCTCGCTTTTTAAAAAATATATTTTATTTACATACAATAACTATTTACAATGTAAACAAAACACAAAATAGTGAACATTTTACATACACATAGCCCACCACCAAGGCCTGAACAGGTATCCTTTCCTTCGCCATATATTTATAAATCAACCGTTAAGCAAATGTCATATCCAAAATTCCTGACCAACAGGGTTATATTGTATTCCATTTTCCTCTCTAAAGTGTATTTAATAAAGACCCAGTATGCCTCAAAATCTGATCTATTAGTTTCCCCCCTGAATACCTTCATTTCCATGGTTAGTTTATCATTTATGACTACGTTCCACACCTCGCTATACCAAGCTTCCAGTGTAAGATTAGTTATTATTTTCCAGTTCCTTGCTATTATAATTCTTGCCACAGTGAATAAAATAATCATCAATTCTTTCTTTTCCATTTCTAAATTCAACATTGTGGTGTCCATTAGTAATGCTAACCTAGCATCCGGAGTAATATTTTGGGCCAATTTTGGAAAGGGCGATATATAAATTGAAACAATAAATAAATAAATATTTAGGCCTATAATATTGCTCTACTGCTGAATTTGACATCAAACTAATTTTCCCCCTTTGAACCATTTTGGGACAATTTGAAAGCAGATGTAAATGTGGAATGATAGAGAAATAATCAGGGCTGACCCTGACGAATTGGGCCAGTGAGAGGACATGAAGCTCACGTAGTTCATGGTCAGAAATGTTGGGAACCACATCTCAACAATATCTAGTGAGCCATACAATTCCTAACCTAGCTGTAAGATACTATTTCCGAATCAGAAATATTGAAAACTTCTGTTTTGTTTTTGCCAGGAATGTGCTGCTGAATTTCTGTATCTGTTTTCTCAAAGATTTCAAAGCCAGTTTCTACTTCTCTTCTGTTTGTGCAGCAGCAAACTGCAGCAGCCACAGCAGTGTGCTTAGCCTGGTAAATAATGCATACAGTCTTTGCCGTGTTGCTGAGGGAAAAAGTCAGGTAGTGTATCAAAGAGTAATATTGTACTGCAAATTATAGCATAATAGCAGTAATTGAGTGCCCTGTGGGCGATCGGAGATTCAGAAAGTACCATAGTCCTATGATCTCTGCTGACTGGCAAGGTGACTGGAGATATAGTGCAGAACTTGACCTTTGGATTGTCTCCAATCTAGTTGAAGCCATAAAAATGCACAAGCCAGCAATGTTGCACAACAAATAGGTGGTGGGATAGACAGAGTATTTTTAGTTAGAATACCTGTGTCATAAGAACAGTAAGGACATCCACATTGTATACAGTGCACATTAGGTATCCATAATCTATAAGCATATTGATTTAGTAATAGCCACATCCGGAAAGTGCATAAGAGGTAATAGAAGCAGAACCGATCAAGAACTCCGATAGTCAAGCAATGGCTGGAGTCAGGCATGTAGCCGGGGGGGGGCTAAGGGGGCTTCAGCCCCCGAAATTCTCAGGGTGGTCCGCGAGAAGGCCTTACTGGTACATTACTTAAACTGTTACGTTTATTCATATCATGATCTGATCACCATGCTCATTATATCCCACCTTCATGGGGTTATTGGGATAACAATACAAAAGGTTTGCTAGGGTAAACCCTCTT
Source organism: Anolis apletophallus (assembly GCA_030556195.1). Taxonomy (NCBI): domain Eukaryota; kingdom Metazoa; phylum Chordata; class Lepidosauria; order Squamata; family Anolidae; genus Anolis; species Anolis apletophallus. Next base: position 177,280,145 of record JARBWK010000003.1, on the reverse strand, counting down.
CCACCCAGTCTCAGCCCCCCCCAACCAAACTCAGCCCCCCAAACCAAAAAATCCTGGCTACGGCCCTGGCTGGAGTGAGGCTTGGCTCAGGCAATTTTATATTACTTGCATGCTCAACTGAGAAGGGTCCTGCCAGGGTTCTAGCTGGAGGCTTTTCTCAATTAATTTCACAAGTAGGTTGATGAATATGCTGGTGAGCCGGAAGATGGGGGATTTTAGCATGTGAAGCCTTCAGGAACTAGAGGGCATTAATATTCCTTGTCAGGTTCCCATTTCTGAGCTGTGCTTATCACTGTTGATCATTCTGCTAGTAGTCATCCTGAACAGGAGAAAAATATATCAGAAGAAATAGGCCATTTTCAGGCTACCTACTAACTTCTTGATCAGAAGCAGCTGGAAGCATTGAGCTAGGCTTCCCCAGTGAGCTCAGGAAAGACCTTGAAGGATGTAATCACTTGTTCCTGTTCAGAAAATATAAAACTACCCATGATTGCCAAAAAGCGCACACTTTGCATTTGCAGAGGACTTGGCATGCAGGACCATGCTCAGCTTTTGTCTCCTTTCTTCCCCCCATGTAATCTTTTCAAACCACACTTGAGGTTCATTTCACAGAAAGAGCAAAGCAGGTGGCAAATCCCTTCCTAGAGTGTATCATTCAAAGTACAGATGCAGACTCACATAGCTTCATGGTTGCTAATGGGGGAAAATCCCTGCACATATAGCATTAACCTATCAAGGATGAATGTTGGCTATTAATTTTCCGCCTGACATCGAGTTTTATGATGGCAAGAACAACAAAATAGTGATAGGCATTCATTTAAAAATATGCCATATGCTATCTAAACAGTACAGCTCAGGAATAGTTTTACTATGAGTGGGCTTTGATGGAGGGGAGAGACCATTAGCTCAAATGTTTTATATAAGATGGCCAAAGGTTCACTATGCTGGAGGAGATACTCTAAATGGCTATTTTACCAGGCAAAGTTGTTAATTAGGAATAATGCTGTGCTGGTTCTCCTATACACAAATTGTGGAGCAATATCAAAGAAAATCAAAGGTAAGAAGGCAGGCTTTGAAACTGCAATGCCATTCAATGCTAATCAAAGTGGCCATTTGCAACATTCACCCCTACCTCAAACAGACAAGAGTTCTTTCTCCCACCCTGGACATTCCACAGATATATACACCCCATTTGACTACTTTCCAACAGACCTCACAATCTCTGACGATGCCTGCCATAGTTGCAGGTGAAAGGTCAGGAGAGAATGCTTCTGGAACATGGCCATACAACCCGGAAAACTCACAACAAACCAAATCAAAGATTATTACATGCTTCCCCCCCCCTTTTTTCCCCCCTTTCTTTTCTTTTTGAGAAAAGTGCAGGTGGAAGCTTGGCCTTAGGCACAGTGACCCCACAAAATATCTATTTACCCCAACACAATTTTATAGGGAACTTTAGTGACTATCCTTCTTTTGCCCAAATACCTCCACATGTGCAGAAAGGGGAGGTAGTAGACTTCAGGCTTCTTGACAAGATTTACTCAGAGGGACTTTAACACTCTATTCCTCTTAGGCTGAGAGAGTGTGATTTGACCAAAGCCACTCAGATGGTTTTTATGGCTAAGTGGGCATTTGAACCCCAATCCCCCAGAATTCCAGTCCAAACATAAACTGCTACAGCACACGGTTAAAGATAAAACAATATAAAACATACAACCCAACTCTTATATCCACAGGTGATTATGTTCTCAGATATTGCTTACTTAGGCAATCCCTCATTGTCTGAGTACGATTGCCTTCCAAGTAAAATGTCTTGATGGTGGGTACGTAGGTGACTGTAGACCCCTATTCTTGACCCACATGTTCCTCCACATTGAGGACAACAGTTTTGCAGGTAGAAAGTGGTCTCAATTGGGGATTGGCTTGATGTGACTTCCTCTTGGCATATTTCTCCCTTTCACCCTCCATTTGTGCCTCTTCAAATTCCATAGTACTACTGCTGGTCACAGCTGACCTCCAGCTAGAGTGCTCAGGGGCCAGGGCTTCCCAGTTCTCAGTGTCTATACCACAGCTTTAAAGGTTAGCTTTAGGCCCATCTTTAAATCTCTTTTCGTGTTCACCAACATTCCGTTTTCTGTTCTTGAGTTGAGAGTAGAATAACTACTTTGGGAGACGGTGACCGGGCATTTGGAAAACATGGCCAGTCCAGTGGAGTTAATGGTGTAGGAGCATTGCTTCAATTCTGGTAGTCTTTGCTTCTTCCAGCATACTGACATTTGTCCACCTGTCTTCCCAAGAGATTTGTAAGATATTTTTTTTGTGGAAGCAACTCTCTTTTTGTGTGTGTCAGGAGCAACTTGAGAAACTGCAAGGCCCTTCTTCTGTGAGAAATTGGCTGTCTGCAACAACATTGCCCAGTCTGGTATATCAGTATGCAAGGAGATCTTGAAGCACCTTTTAAAATAACTGAACAGAGTTGTAACATTCATATAACTAGAATTGTAACCAATAAGCACATAACTCTCCCATAGAATCATAGAATCTTTGAGTTGGAAGAGTCCTCATGGGCCATCCAGTCCACCCCCCTGCCAAGAAGCAGGAAAACCACAAAGTACCCCCGACAGATGGCCATACATATTTGACATTTGTATAAAAAAGCTGTGCTGACCATGGTATAAATAAAACTAGCATAAATGCCTAAAATATCTGGAAGACTGCAGAGATGAGGACTTAGCAGCACAACTTTCTCTTATCAGTATTTTCCCTTTACTGCTGTCATTCCCCACAGGATAATAGTGAACCAGCTGGATATCTTCTAGTCTGGAAAGACTACCTTCACCCCCTCTGAACTTTATTTAAGTTAGGCTCCATATCTCCTTAGGAGTGCAATCTGACTTGTACTGTACTAGCAGTGAGTGTCAATGTTATCCTTTTTTGGCCTGTTCATTTTGATTCCTGCCTGTTAGACCTTGATGATTTTGGTGTAAGATTGAGCATATCCTGTATGTATTGCATTGTTTGGACGTTTTATTATTATTTCCTGCTCTTTCTGTCTTTCATAATAAGATATATATTTTGTCAAACTATTTATTGGAACCACTCTGAGTATTGTTGATTGTAGAAAAACAGCATATACAGTAGAGTCTTGCTTAGCCAACATAAACAGACCGTCAGAACGTTGGATAAGTGAAAATAAAGAGGGATTACAGAAAACATTACATTATGATTTTACAAATTAAGCACCAAAACATCATGTTTTACAACAAATCGACAGAAAAATCAGTTCAATACACAATAAAGCAGCCTCAGTTGGACTATCTGCACCACTTCTGTTCCATTTGGGATTCAAAATGGCGCAAGAATCCCTGAAGCAAAGGCTGCGGGACATTGCCCTGGGAGAGCTCAGAGCCCATTCAAATTCACCATACTCCCCCAAAGTTTTAAATTTACCATGCAGGGAGCAATTTAAGTCTTGTGAATACCTAAAATACTTACAGTGATTAAATATTGCAGACTCTTTGCAAAGGCGAGATTAAATGTATTTCCCTCAGAGTTGGTAAGAGGCAGACTATCTGGAATTCCTTATGCCCAAAGACTATGCCCCTGTGGAGGAAACAAAACAGAAGCAACAAGAACACATTTTATTGCAGTGCCACTACTACACAGTGCAACATAGCCAAGTTTTCTATCCAGTCCTGCCCCGCATGACCAGCCATCCCCCGCAGAGGGTTTCGTTAAGACATCTTTTAGAGGACAAGTGCCACACGGTGTCTCTCATAGTGGCAAAATTCCTAGCAGTGGCAACAAGGCTGAGAAAGCAAATAACCTCCGATAGGGGTATTACTTGAAACCATGTAGATGTATTTTGTACAACGGACTTCTCCTGAGATGCGACAATTTATACTGATTGCTGGTTTTACTAATGGGTCTATGGACTGTAATAAAAGTGTTGCTGTTGTAAGTTTATGTAGTAATCCGTATTTATGAATTCAGCACGAAAACATTGCAATGTATTGAAACAGCTGTGGATCCAGACTGCATTGAATAATACAGAACGTTGGATGAGCAAAGGTTGGATAAGCGAGACTCGACTCAACATCTAAGACATGTTGCTTTAGTAACTACATTTTTCTTTCAGTTTCTCCTTCTCATTAAGAACATTCTGAGGCGGCACACTGGAGATGAAGGATGTTTTCAGATATGGAGCTGCGACTCAGTTGTCATGAAGAATTCACATCTTCCTCTCTCACCAAGGACATCTAAATAAATATCAAATGTCTGCAGACATATTTGAATCCTACAAAGAAAAAGGGTCACAATTGTCCAGTATATTTTCTTCTGCAGTGTCTACATATCCTTTAGAAGCTATTGGATTTCAGTCCTCACCACAGATTCCAAACACGCAGGAGACAAAACCTCATCAAAATGAGAAGTGTGTGTTGACAAGCATGATGAGCATCAGCCCTGGCTGTGGAAACACATCTTAAGAGCATTGCTCACTTTGTGGAACCAAGCAGCCTTGTGGTGGGTGTACTGATTAATTTAATTCTAATTAATTCTGTAATCTCAAGCTGTTCCTGAAATCTGTGCATAACTGTCAAGGTAGAAGTACAGAAGGTGACACAGAGACAAACCAAAGACTGAGTTCATGGTTTTCTGTACAGTCATCTTACCAGAGGGGTGGGAGAGGAAGAATATCAACAGCAGGGCTAGCCTGCAGGGCTCTGATAGCATTTTTTGGCCCAATCCCATGTTTGCTAAATAATGCCAAACATTATTGCCCTAAGCTAGCTATATTGGGAATGTGCCTGTGTTTAAAATTAATGCCTTCCAGGGCTTAATCTCGAGTGATCAGATGCCAGTGTCTGCCCAAGACATTTTGCTCTTTGAAACAGAGTATCAAATTGTGCATCCCTAACTAGAGCTTGGGAAAGTTACTTTTAGAAATAAAAAGTGACAATTTTGGACTCTAAGACAGTTGTAATTATTGTTGCATATTTGAAAAAATAATATTTATTCCTGTTTTTCAAAAATACATAAAAGAGTTTCTGCTCATGGTTTTATTATTTCTTTATTTATACCTTGCTTTATCTCCCCAAAGAGGGACTCAAAGCAGCTTGACATAAAGCATTAGCACAGAATTTAAAATATACAAATATACAAAAATTAAAACAGAATTAAACACAAACATCAGTTAAAAAACAATTAAAATCCATCAAAACATATTCAAAGTTAAAAACCACAGCACTCCACCTTCATCTTTAAATACCTGTTTGAATAAAAAAGTTTAGCCTGCTGCTGAAAGGACAGCAGGGAGGGGGCCATTCTGGCTTCCCTGGGCAGAGAGTTCTAGAGTCAAGGTACAACCACCAAGAAGGCCTGCTCTCCCGTTCCCACCAACTGAGCTTGAGGTGGAGATGAGACTGAGAAAAGGGCCTCTCCTGAAAATCTCAGTCCCTGGCAGGTTCGTACAAGGAAATGTTGTTGGCCAAATAGCCTGGACCTGAACCGTCTAGGGCTTTAAAGGTCATAACCAGCACTTTGAATTGTGCCCAGTAACAGACTGGCAGCCAGTAAAGCTGCTGCAACAGGGAAGCTGTCCGCTCCCTGCAGCCAGCCCCAATGAGCTACCTGGCTGCAGCTCTTTGAACCAACTGAAGTCTCCAAGCACTCTTCAGCGGCAGCCCCACATAGAGTGAATTACAGTAATCCAAATGTGATGTAACTAAGGTGTGTACCACCGTGGCCCGATCTAGCTTCTCAAAGAATGGGTGCAGTTGGCGCACAAGTTTAATTGTGCAAAGGCCTCCTGGCCACCACCAACACCTGGGCCTCCAGATTCAGTGCTGAGTTCAGGAGGACCTGCAAGCCTTGGACCTCCAAGCTGCAGACCAGGGAATAGAGATCCAGCTTCTGATGGAGAGGGTCTTCAGGAGGAATGGGACCCTATTCATCACAAGCTGGATCTCTATTCCCTGGTCTGCCTTCTGACTGATAAGGAGTACCTTTGTCTTGTCTGGATTAAGTTTCAGCTTGTTTGCCCTCATCCAGTCCATTACTGATGACAGGCAATAGTCAGGGCAGCTTCCTTGGCATTAGGTGTAGTAGAGTTGGCTGTCATCCGCATATAGGTGGCACCGTACTCCAAAACTCTGGATGACCTCTCCAAGTGGTTTTGTGTTTTATAAATGCAGTTATTATAAACTGCTGGTCATGGTACTTATCTATCTTGTCAGCAGCATAAGGCATGAGCCAGTGCTTGAACTGGGTGATATTTCTTCTCTACCAGTAACTGAAAAATAAGTAACATGGTAAAAGGACTAAATTTATCCCTCAATAAAGTACAATTACAATGTTATGTAATTGTATTTTTTGGAATTGTGGAAAGATTTAATTAAATTCCATGGCCTCTTTTAGATAAATTTCATAATGATCATATCTGATTTCAGAATGGCATCCTGTGTTTTGTGTGTAAATACAACGCTCATATCTGCAGGACTGGTATCCATAATTCATTTATTTGTGTCCAACAAAAGATGTCCTCTAGATATTTTCGATTGCAGTGTTATGGTATTCTTTTGCCAGAAGTCCTTCATTTCAATTAGTTTCACTATTATCTGTGTTTTCATGTATCTATGCACAGTCTGAGAACATATCCCCCATTACTTCAAGGATCCTGCTTTATTGCGTCTCTGCCTTGCATTATCATTGCATGTTCTCAGAAGGCTGCCATGTACAGTATTGCTTTTGTTCTTGTTTCTCATCATCACTGATAAGAGTAAGGGGTGGGGGGAGTTCAATCGATCCAAACTCACAGAATAATCCCTGGTCCTTCTACTTGTATGTGTCACATTGCTCCAAATATCTATCTCCTGTGTTTGAGAAATGATACCCTCCTCAGAAACAGACATCCCTGTGTGTTTCTCATCCAAAAAAAGTCTGCTCTGTTGTCTCTCAGAAACCCCATGCTTCCAAAATGCTGAAGTATAGAGATACATAGGCCTCAATTATATTTCTACCAATACAGCCATTAATTTGCATTTGCTGCAGATGTAGCTACCCACATCTTCCAACAAGAACACAAATATACTGCAGATGTTGTAGGTAACTGTTACAGCTCTCTTGCCACCCATTTTTAGTATTCTTAAGTTTCTCTCAACCCCCCAATAAACTCCTCTGATAAATACTCACACAAAACACCCAAATGTTTTTCCTTGTTAGCTGAGCTACTATTTGTCAATCTCCAAAAGCTGCAGCTATATAGAGAAGTAGTGGCTAATATACTGAGGGTACATGAACACTGTAGAATTAATGTAATGCTGTTTGAGTCCACTTTAACTGCCATGTCTCAATGCTATGTATCCTAGCACTGGAACTCTTTGGCAGAGAAAGCTAAAGACCTTGTAAAACTACAGTTCCCATAACTCACTTCCTCTTAGCACATGTCCCACCCACCCCTTGAGACCATGTGCATAGGCAGAGGGTCTGGGACTACATGCAATATTAAGGAGCACACAAACACACCTCCACTCTGCTCACACAAAAAGTCAACCTTAGCCCATCAGACACAAGGACACCAAAACACAATACTAGAACACTAATGAGCATACAAATAAGCAATCCTCCTCCCAACTCACTTAAATAACCAACGTTATCCAACAGACACAACAGTTTCAACCCAACTAACTCCCCCAAAATACTCGTCCAGGCTGGGGATGCTTGACCCAATAGACACAAACTCATTTTATTTTATTTATTTATTTATTTATTTCTTCGATTTTATATTCCGCTCCTCCCTGCAGGCTCGGGGCGGATCACAACAACAATAAAAATACAATAAACATACAATAAAACATACAATAAAATTCAATAAAACCCAATACACAGCCAGAGTGCCCATAGCTTTGGTTCCTAGCTCAGATGATGATATGCCAACTACAATTCTGGCTAGCCGAATGCTAGCCTGAAGAGGGCAGTCTTACAGGCCCTTCGGAAAGGACCGAGCTCCCGAATGCCCGGACGTGGCTAGGGAGTAGATTCCAGGTCGTAGGGGCCACAACTGAAAAGGCCCGCTGTCTTGTGCTGGATACGTGGCAGGAGCAGGGTGATGGAACAACCAACAAGTTCTGCTCTTCCGAGCGCAGTGATCTCGGGGGAATGTACGGGGTAAGGCGGTCCCTTAGGTACTCAGGCCCTAGACCGTACAAGGCCTTAAAGGTTAGAACCAGCACCTTGAAGGCAATCCGGTACTCAATAGGCAGCCAGTGCAGTTGCCGAAGGATGGGAGTGATGTGCTCCCTTGCTGGTGCTCCCACCAGCAAGCGAGCAGCGGCATTCTGCACCAGCTTGAGTTTCCGGATTGTCGACAAGGGAAGGCCAACGTGAGGCGTTACAGTAGTCCAGCCTCGAGATTACGGTCGCCTGGATCACCATGGCCAGGTCGTCCCTGGACAGGTAGGGTGCCAGTCGCCTAGCCTGTCGTAGATGGAAAAACGACGTCTTGCTAGCCATGGAGACCTGGGCCTCCATGGATAGCAGAGGGTCCAATTTGACACCCAAGCTCTTAACAAGGAATGACGGGCTAAGTTGCTCGCCATCCAGGGTAGACAACCGGCACTCATCCAGCCCATTCCTCTTCCACTATGCTTGTGCAAAACATCCCTCACTCTTAGTTGAATTCTTGTATGCTAAGCTCCAGGGATTGGGGCTGATATAGAGTGTGCTAGTGATGGCTAGCTATAGAAAGACCTGCTAGCTAGAGCTTTATAAAGCTTCCAATATAGCTGTATTAACATTTTTGCCGTTGGGAGCAAGTTGCGAACACAGAGAAGATATTTAGCCATTTTTCATGTTGTACATCTATACATTTTTAAATACAGATTTTGAGGCTCTTGCGTGCTCATATCCGTGAGCTATTCATCAAAAATCATAATGGAAAACGACAGTTATTCCCTAGCATCTAAAAAAGTATAACAATCACAAAACTTTCACCATCCTTATTTTTTTAGTGATGTATCAATAAACTGAAACATGAAGAAGAATGAAAAATAAACTATATGGCTGGAGTAGGCAGAAGGTATCATTTCAAAGATTAGCTTTATTTTTGAACTAATCCTTGGAAGTGTCAGATATATAAAGCCTAATATAGGGGCATTGACAGAAAGAATGGGATTAAACCATTCATCATTTGTACTGATTGACATATAATGAGCTTACAAGACATTTTTTGGAAAGATCATCATGTTGGGAAAGGTGGAGCCAGTAGGGAATGAGAAAGACTGAATGCCAAGTACAGTAGAGTCTCGCTTATCCAACCTTCGCTCATCCAACATTCTGTATTATCCAACGCTGTCTGCCTCCCGCCTGGATCCACAGCTGTTTCAATACATTGCAATGTTTTGGTGCTAAATTCATAAATACAGTAATTACTACATAACATTACCGTGTATTGAATTGCTTTTTTTGTTTATTTGTTGTAAAACATGATGTTTTGATGCTTAATTTGTAAAATCATAACATAATTTGACATTTAATAGGTTTTTCCTTAATCCCTCCTTATTATCTAAAATTTTCTTTTATCCAACATTCTGCCAGCCCATTTATGTTGGATATGCGAAACTCTGTAGATTGATTCAATAAAGCAAGCAATGACAATTTTGAAGACTAGGATTTCATAGGATCACTATACCTCAGAGGTAAATTGCTAGCAAATGACAACAAAGCAAACTACTTCTTATTAGACCCCGAAATTATAAATTATGAGACATGGCTCAATTGGGAAATATAGCTAGCCACATGATTATTTCTGATTGCCATACAGTAACTTTTCAATGAAATCCCCCCAAATGGTACCTCACCTCACCCAGAGGAAATTATCATAATCCTCACACAATAAACTGGGAAGAATGGAAGGGGAGACACATCTGCATCAAAACCTTTAGGTCTCCTTTGTCTGTTTTACTTGATATGATCTGGGTGAGTTTGGGAACACTCCCTTTCCCAGGTCTCTGCATTAGACCCTTATGGCGAGTCCTATTGACTTGGCCAACATCTCGAGGCACCCAGTTGTTTATCAAGCCTAACACCACACCGAAGCTGAAGATATGCAGACCTGATCCAACCCATTATCACCAGACACAACATATTCCTTCTCGGTTGTGCCTCTCTTCTGGGCAGAACACTTCAAAATAATCCAATTGCAGTTTATTTGAGTTTCCCGTCACAGCAAAGACCAACCAGTGACGGTATCAGAGTGAATCCTCAGCCAACCAAGGACCGAATCCTAACTGGACATTTCCTGGACCAATCAGGAGCTAACACGAGACATGAAAACCTGTCATAATGTAATAAATATGCTCTGTGTTCACAATTGTAGCATGCCCTTTCTTTGAGGTGCTTTCTCTACTGACACACTCTCTGGCCATTGAGATTAAACCTCTGTTTTTGCTTTCAACCTGTCTGTGTCTTATTTGGCCTTCTGGAAAGCTAGACATGCTGGGCCTTTAAACTCGTAGTTCTTGTGAATGCTGAAATCACATAACATGTTAATAACCATTACAGCAAATGCAGGACTATAAGGGACTCCTATTCATTCCAATCCCGTATGACGGTCATACATATCTGCAATGCCATTGATGTTATTATTAAGATTTACAATGTTTGATTGGAAGCCACAGTTCATTCTGTGTTGATCCTCGCCCTGAAGAAGGACCCTTGAGGTCCGAAACGGGTGAAAGTGCGGCGGCATTCCCGTAGGCGTTCGCGTCTTCCTACCCTGTCTCCCAATTCCATCCATTCGTGACTGGGAGTGAGGCTTCAAGACCAGCAGGCTGCCTGATTTGATAAAGTATATCCCCAGGCATTGATTATGTACTACAGCGGGTGTTAATGGAATTTCCCACTGTTTTGCGCCAGTGATTTGGAGCGCTTCTCATGGCTTGCTGGCCTGACCGCTCCCTTAGAGGAGCCTTCTACTCACAGCGGTTTATTTACCTTGCTGGAGGCGACTGACTTTATTGCATACATTTTGCATTATTTATATTTATTTGAAAGTACACCGTACTTTAGAAACTATAATTTCCTGGCTACTCACTGTGATAGTTACGTCTGCGTTCATCACGCCCAATTGGACTGACGTCAACACGCACGGAGCGTAGACACGCCCCTTGGCTACTTCCGCGTTCATCACGCCCATTTGGACTGACGTCAATACGCACGGAGCGCGGGCACGCCCCCTGGCCACTCCCACCCGGCGTGTCTCCCACTCTATTTTCATATAGGATCGAACTGTGAGTTCAGCCATTCTATTATTGATTTATTTGGGAACCTTTTCCAGTGATTTTGTGTTATGGAAGGACTGACTGTCATTCGCCTTTGCAACCGCTCTGTATTATGCAGTTATATTTGATTGTGATGTGCTCCGTATACATGTAAAGGGGACTTTTGTTCACTTGTATATTGTACTTATATTCATTATATTGAGATATTTTGCTATCCTTGTGCCTGTTCATTTGAATTCAGTGGTACTCAGTGTGTTAATTGCTGTATTGTATACTGTGTGTTCTTCTGGAAAGCTAGACATGCTGGGCCTTCAAACTCATAGTTCTTGTGAAGGCTGAAATCACATAACATGTTAATAACCATTACAGCAAATGCAAGACTATAAGGGACTCCTATTCATTCCAATCCCGTTTCATCAGAAAGCAGGAAGGCCCCTCGTGTGTGCTTTTACTGAGGTCGGTATAGGATTTCTTGCTCACCATACATCAACATCCTTTTTAAAGAAATGTCTTTCTGCAGCATTGATGAATAATCCCTCCTATTGAAAACCATGACAAATGGGTTGTGTTTAGACCTCTATGCATTTTAAAATTGCATTTACACTCACTAAACAAGCACGAGGTGAGGCTGAAGCAAACTTGCCTTCTTTTTTTCATGGCTTGCTCCTTCTCTGCATGCTGTGCTTCAAAAGCCCTGTTGGGAGCCTTCATTTGGTTCTAGCTTTGAACATGCTGAGTTCTTTTGGTATTTATTTTGTTGTATCCTAGCTGTTGCCAGACTGAGGAAAACGCTACTGAATCTCATTATTTATTAACTAGAAAGCGAGGCACAAATGAGAAGGCCTGAATCATCAGCTCTATACCCAGTTTTCTAATATTTATTTAGCAATACACAGCATTGTTAATTTTTTGTGGTAATGAGTAACGCCAGGCTGGAAAGATATTCATTGACTATCTTTCAGTAGTCTGAATACCTTATAGCAGCATTTCTCAAAATCCTTGAGGGGGGGTCGCAAAGGGGGGGTCAGAGGGGTGCCAAAGACCATAGGAAAACACATATTTTTGATGTTCTTGGGAACCCCTTTGGCAGAGAAGGCTAAAGATCTCTTCCTTTTTGTAAACAGTGAATTTTCCCATCAAAAGCCCTCCTCCTGATGAGATTGTAAGTGAACTATAAGCCCCAGAAACTACAACTCCCAAATGTCAAGGTCTGTTTTCCCCAAACTCCACCAGGTGTTCACATTTGGGCATATTGAATATACATGCCAAGTTTGGTCCAGATCCATCTTTGTTTTGAGTCCACAATGCTCTGTATATGTAGGTGAACTACAACTCCAAAACTCAAGGCCAGTACCCACCAAAACTTTCCAGTATTTTGTTGGTTGTGGGAGTTCTGTGTGCCAAGTTTGGTTCAATTCTATCGTTGGTGGAGTTCAGAATGCACTTTGATTGTAGGTGAACTATAAATCCCAGTAACTAAAACTCCCAAATGTCAAGGTCTATTTTCCCCAAACTCCACCAGTGTTCACATTTGGGCATATTGAGTATCTGTGCCAAGTTTGGTCATCATTGTTTGAGTCCACAGTGCTCTTTGGTGAACTACAACTCCAAAGCTCAAGGTCAATGCCCACCAAACCCTTCCAGTATTTTCTGTTGGTTATGGGAGTTCTGTGTGCCAAGTTTGGTTTGGTTCCATTGTTGGTGGAGTTCAGAATGCTCTTTGATTGTAGGTGAACTATAAATCCCAGCAGCTACAACTCCCAAATGACAAAATCAATTCCCCCACCCCCCCCCACCCACCCACAACCGCACCAATATTCAAATTTGGGCATATTGCGGATTTGTGCCAAATTTGGTCCAGTGAATGAAAATACACCCTGCATATCAGATAGTTACATTACAATCTATAACAGTAGCAAAATTACAGTTATGAAGTAGCAACAAAAATAATTTTATGGTTGGGAGTCACCACAACTTGAGGAACTGTATTATGGGATTGAGGCATTAGGAAAGTAGAGAACCACTGCCTTATAGTGTTACCTATAAAGTGTATTTTACAGATTCTAATTTTGATTAAATATCTTTTTTTGGAGACAGAATCATACATATATAAATGTTTATATTCACCCCATGATTATGCCCTATGTACTTTCTCTCCCCGTTTTTATTATATTTTGAATTCTTGAGATTTATCTTACACTGTCAGTCCTGCTGAGGTAAGATGCACTTACTCTTAAGCCTGCTTGCATGAGGTCATAACCTCAGGCTGCTTTCAGATAACACTTTGTGTAATTAGTATCCTTTTAGGAGAGGCATAATACTTCAGGTCATGATTCGGGTTCAAAAAGATTTTTATTTCAGTGCTTTCTTCTAATGCTGGGGGAAAATAAGGGAATAGCAATTGTTTCCAAAAAGTCTATGTGGCAGCAAAAATGCCATGCAACAGACAAAGAAGGTAAAGGTAATATAAAACTTACAGTTCATGTAGTATATTTTAGGTTACTCCAAGTTATTATGTACAAGGATTCCAGTACCCTTGCAGTAGCTTGTACCCTTGCAACAGCCTACTTTCCAGATAGGTTTGGACTAGAACAGGCATGAGCAAACTTTCTAACTTGGGGGCTGCATGACTGGCGGGAGCTAAGTGGGTGGGCAAGGAGGAAGGGGGTTCTCCCCAAGTCCCCTCCCTGCCTTTTCCTCCCCTTACTCTTCTCTTACAGAGGCAGAAAGTGAAGGAATGAGAGGGTGGGCCTTGGTCACAATGAGATGGTGGACAGGAGAGAAAAGATGTATCAATTAGACCCCACATTGCCTACTCCTGATATAGAATCCTAGAATTCTAGAGCTGGAAGAGAACCCCAAGGGCCATCCAATACAACCCCTGCCATGCAAGAAGGCACAATCAAAGCACTCCCAATAGATCGCCTCTGCTGAAAAGCCTCCAGAGAAGAAGACACCACCACACTCCAAAGCAGCCTATGCTACTTTCCAACAGCTCTTACTCACAGGAAGTTCTTCCTAATATTTTCAGTTGAATCTCTTTCGCTGCCATTTGAAACCATTGTTCTCTTGTGCCATGGTCTCTAGGGCAGCAGAAAATCAGTTTTACCCCTCCTCCTCAATGGGACACCCTTTGAAATCTTGAAACATGGTTCTCATGTTCCCTCTCAACCATCTCTTCTGCCAGCTAAACATCACCCAGGAGGAAAGGATTAAGGAAAAGGGGAAGGGAGGGAGGGAGAAAGAGAAGGGAGGGAAGGACTGGAGCAAGGGAGGGAGGAAATAGAGAAGGAAAGACAAAAGGGAAGGAGGGGAGAGAAAGAGGGAAGGAGGGAGAAAAGGGGGAAGGAAGGAAGGATGAAAGAGTGGAAGGGAAGAGAGGGAGGTAGAGATGGAGAGAAGGAGGAAGAAAAGAGAGAAGGAAGGTAAGGGTGGTGAGAGAGGGGGGCTGAGAAAAGAGCCCAAGGGCTGCGTCCGGCCCACAAGCCTGGGTTTGCCCATACCTGGACTAGAACATCTATCATCCTCAGTCGGCATAATGAGATAGGAGGAAGTTTTAATGCAATAACTCGTGTAACATATACCAATACTAGGGCTCTTATATTACTCAAGAGATAGGTGGGGTTGAAAGAGCAGCTAACAGGCCTTCATCTATCAAGGTTGAAGTGAGATTTGAACTAGGATTGCCTCACAGCTCACATACCTGTATTTGATTATTGCAGGGATTGTATTGTCATGGTATGAGTGGTCAGCAGACCTTTATTTTAAAAGATTCCAGTGAAGAAGGGCCCACCTTCTTCCTTTTATAAATTCCTTTTATATAAAAGAATACCTCATACTATGACAATGGCAAAGTTGAAATTTCCTTTCTTGTTTGTAGTGGGGTATATAGCTCAGTATCAGTGTGTAATATGCTTTGTATGCAGACAACTGAGAGTTCAATATCTGATGTCTCCAGGCAGAGCGAGGACAGAGTCTTGCTCAAAGCCCTAGAAGACCGATTGCTGCCAGTCAGAACTGACAATTCTGAACTAGATAAATTAGCAGTCTGACACCCTCTAGTTTAAGTCTTGGCTTCTGGAGCAAAGGAAAATAAATTTGCTCCATCATCTCTGTGACACTTTGCATGCAGCTGTCCATGAAATTGTTTGTCATCTACAGCTTGTGCCAAATATAGAGATCAGACTATTATGTTGTGTGTTTTTCAGAGAGCATATATTTTGGGTCTTGTGCCAATTGCACTGGTTTTGTTGCTGAACTCAATTCAAGGGTTAGAGTTGATGTTCAAAGACCAAAATGATTTGGAGCCAGGATATATGGAAGAAAAAAATATGCCTTCTACAATATGAATCTGAAGTCACTGCAGATCTGCTGTGGATTCCTTAACTCAGTGTTGGGGTCCCAAAAGGTGACAACAATGAAACGTTTCTGAACATCTAGTGGCCGTTATTAGACATTTACACAAACCTCTTGTGCAGTGTGTATAATGAATTCTGCAGAAGATGCTTCAGCTGTACTTCATAAAAAAGAAAAACCAACCTGCTTAGCAAGCTTTGCAAATGCTGATTTGTTAGCAGAAAATGTTTGATTTTTATACTTATTTTGTATACCTATTGTACATATGCAGAAACATAGAAGAATTCTTGGGCTGAAAAGGGTAGCAAGTGGAAATGTTTAAGGAACCCCGGCATATCCTACCATCATGAGAAGCTAATGTGATGATTACACAAGATAGGGATTTTTTTCTGCCATCACACTCCCACTGTGCACTGTGAAATGAGGATGGCAACTTTCAGTGGGTGACAATAGCTATACTATCATTATGAACACTGGCTTTTAAATCTGAAGTTTCAAAATGTTCTAAATGTCTTTTTTTTGAAGTGTGTTATTGTGAAGCACTTTGAATTATAATTAACAAATACTTATATATAAAATAATGTTTTTCTTTACTGTACTCTACCCTAAACAGTACTCCTACCTTTGTTTTCATGTCAGGTTTCCTGCTATCCTCTGTTATAACAGATGATTATGTTCCACCCAAAAACACAAGCTGGTTGTATTTCAGTAGCAGCTTGTGTTGTTTTGGCTAGATCCCACAGACTTACCCAGTGGTGCCTACTTGTCTAGTTTAATTATAAGACTCATAATTTCAAGAATTTTGTAGGTGCCTAAAATGATAAGAAATCTGCTGTAAGATGGTGCAGAGTTTGGCTTTCTTGTAACAGATATTCTGTTCAAAAGTCTGCTGTGTATCTTTAGGGAGCTAGGGAGCATGTGGCGCATACTAAAGGTGTAGAAACAAAAATACAAACATGGAACTCTTTTTTAAAAACACACACACACACACATACCTACCAAAAATTCCAGTACAATTGGGTGACTTTTAAAAAATTGCTTGTGCTTTGGAATGTTTGCAGCTTGGACTTATCAATATTCACTCTCCATCCACTTCACCTTGCTGATACTATTGTTATGAAATATGATGATATTGACTAAACTATACTGTAAAACAGCAAGAAGCGGGAAACACAAGCAACAGAATTAAAACCTAGGAGAGACCAATCCCAAGTACATGTTACATTTTATTAAACTCTACACATTTTTGATTATAAATCCCTACCACTGGGCCTTAGAAATAAATATTTGAATGAATCAGTACAAAATTATTCAAATGGGGTTTTTTATTATTATTATTAACTTTATTTCTACCCCACCTTTCTCCCACAGGGGGACTCAGGGCGGCTTTACCCAGTGGTGCCTACTCAGGGTGGTTTAAAATATTTGAAAACACACACACACATGGCACATGTATCAAACTAGAATTTGTATTAATCTAGAAGAATCCTCCACCGTGTATAACTGTGGAGCAGAACAAACAACTCTGCATCTGTATGCTTGCATCATGCACAGAGGAAGTTGTTTAAAACTACAGACAATGCGGCTGCTAGTGCCCGGTTTTGGTCTAAAAATATTTAGCATTGCTTGTTTTAATTATGCAATGCTTTAGACATGAAATAACTAAATTAAAGTTAAGGTTGGGTGGGTGGTCAGCCGGCCGGCAGGCAGGATCCAGCCCTCCATGTCATTTCATGTGGCACTCCAAATGCTGGAATATAGCTCATGTATTCATCTTTAGACATCATGACTACAACTGATGGGAGTTGTGATACAGTAACATCTGGAAAGCTGCAGTTTGTTCTATTTAGGATAGCGAGGTTTGAATTTAGATACAAGGCTTGTGTTGGTTGGTCTCAATTCAAGGTACAAGTTATCATCTAGAAAGCCCTAAATGGTTTGGGACCTGCCCTATCTTTGCAATCACATCTTCCCCTATGAACCTGCGCGGGCCCTGAGATCTTCTGGGGAGGCCCCTCTCTCACTCCCACCTCACAAGCATAGTTGGTGGGGGTGAAGGAGAGGGCCTTCTCATTGGTGGCTCTCTGGCACCAGAACTCTCTCCCCATGGAGATTAGACTGGCGCCCACCCTGTCTACTTTTCACAAAGATCTAAAAATGTGGATTTTAATCACAGTGCCTTTGATTAAACAGATAATCCCCACCACCACCACCACCACCACAATCCAATAGCTGCACTTTACCACTGTTCCCTGCACCGTAGATATAGTGTTCTATTCGACATTGCCCTTCAAGCCCTAACTATTAGCTGGCTCCTGCACTGTTTCCATCTGCTCTTTCCTTGCAACCCCAACTTTATTGCACAAGCCCCTGCCTGCCTTAGTTTAGTATTTGATTACTATGCCAGTCTGTAGGGCTGGTTGATGATGTTATTTTATGTTGTTTTTATAGAATCATAAAGTTGGAAGAGACCTCATGGGCCATCCAGTCCAACCCCTCACCAAGAAGCAGGAAAATCGCTTTCAAAGCACCCCCGACAGATGGTCATCCAGCCTCTGTTTAAAAGCTTCCAAAAAAGGAGCTTCCAGCACACTCTGGGGCAGAGTTTTCCACTTATGTTGTTTTATGATGTTCTTATGAATTTTACTGTGCTATGTTTTAATTCTATTTTGGACAGGGCTTGTCCCCATGTAAGCCACCCTGAGTCCCTTAGAGTCCCTTTGGGGAGATAGTGGCAGGATACAAAAATAAAGTTGTTATTATTATTATTTGAAACACAAGATTAGTACACAGCAAACAAGAATATTATTATTATTATGTATATTGTGGATTAAAATGTCCTTTAACCTTTCCCCAACCTCAGAGCCACAACTGCTGTTGGGTTGCAATTTCCATTGCCCCCAACCTCAGAGCCACAACTGCTGTTTCCCCAACCTCAGAGCCACAACTGCTTTTGGGTTCCATTATTCCAGGTCCAAATGACAGATAATAAACACTGATGGGAGTTGTCTTTCAATAACATCTGGGAATTCCAAATGGGTAAAAACTAAGGAGCACAGATTACTATGTTAAAAAAATAGTTTGCCCTCTGTATCCACAGATTCTCCTTCCATGGATTCAATGGCGCTTTGAAAGCAACCATAAGGATGATGTGGCACTCGATGAAAATGAGTTTGACACCCCTGCTGTAAGGAAGAAATACCTGACCAATAATTAGTTCCAAATCCATTATAGTAGGCCCTTGGTATCCACTGGGGATTGGTTTCAGGGCCCCCCACAGACACCAAAATGCTCATATCCCATTATATACAATGGTGTAATAAAATGGTGTCCCTTATTTAAAAATGGCAAGATCAAGGTTTTCTTTATGCATTTTTAATATAATACTTTCAAGCTGTGGATGGTAGAATCTGTGGACACAGAATCCATGGCTATGGAGTGCCAGCTTTATATTCAAACACAAATTTATAATATGAGATCAAGAAGTTATGGCCTCAACCCCACAATGAGCATTCTTGACATATAGTAATTATAGTGGGATGCATTCTATGTGACTGAAAAATGGCATTTACTTGCTTTTAATTTCAGTTTCAAAGGTTCCTGGGAAAAAAATCTATTTCAAAATGCATTGGACTTAATAAAACATTATAGCACTCGAGTTTCTCCTTAGATTTTCATGCACTGCCACCAGTCTGTTATGAGTCTTGGTCAAAACTGTATTCACAGTGACTTTTAGGATTAATAATTGAATAGCACATGAAATCATTTGTGTCTTTCGCACCACATCCGTCTCCAACTGCATGATAAAAGCAGTGGCTCTAGTGGTTCAGTACTGCCATTGCTCCAAATCCTAGATCCCTGGCATACTGATGCAGATTTCATGTGTTTTTAAAGGTATACTGCAAACATTCATCCTCTAAATTTACATCTTCTCATGACAGCGCTTTAAAAAAACCCCTTTGCAGCAAAACACATTGTGGCTAAATTCAGAGCCAGGCAGCTCAAATGTTGCTCATAAATATAAAATGACAACCACCCTTCCCAGTACAAGCCACAACTCCGCAAATCCAGACAGTAGAAAACCCTTGATTCACACAGATCTTCATGATTTATGTATCACATTCAAGACACTAATTCTGCTAATTTTACCATGCAGACCCTTCCAATAATACCCCATATCTGAAAGCCCCCCTCCATCTATTTCAGATCATAGGAAGATGTAAAATATGTAGCTGAGGCATCTTGTATTTTAAACAAAGCAATAACGCAGGTCCAAATCCAATAGCTAATATCTATTACAATAGTCCAAGGGAATCAAGAACTTGATAATACTTAAAGAAATATATGTTATTATTGAACAGGCTTTCTTCTTCCTCTTCTTATTATGATAATGATGATGATAATACACTTTATTTATATTCTGCCTTTCTCCCTTAGGGGACTCAGAGTGGATTATATTGCATTTACATACATAGGCAAACATTTAATGCCTTTACAGTCTGTAGCACAGCAGTTCTCGTTTGTGCCTGGAGGGCAGGGAATGGGTCCGGGGGTTCCATTAGCATTAGGGCCTGCAGCAGCAGATGTGGATTCAGAGGATGAGCTAGATGACTGGGGTGAAGCACAGGGCCCTTCGGATGGGCCTCGTTCGCCTGCAGAGAGCTTGGCATGGGATGAGATGATGTTTGGGCCTAGCATAGATTCTGATCACCAGGTGGAGATGGGAAGCAGCGAAGGGTACTGGATAGGCGTGAGACGGAGTTGACCACCACGAACTGGGTAGCTAGTGGTCATCAAGCCTTGCCTTTGTTACTGTCCCAAAGCTTTGTGAAGCACAGCCTTGTTCAAGGCCACATCATTCTGGTGCCTAGCTAAGCTTTTGGCCTATTGCTACGTTCTTTTGGACATTGATACTTCTAACCTTTTGGATTGCTTTTTATCATCATTGGACATTATCTTTGAACTGTATTTACTCAATAAAGTAGTTAGCCTTCAGTACGTCTCTGTGTGTGTGATTAAGGGGCCGGTAAGTCCGTGATCGTGACAGCTGGCCGGAGAACTCCAAGAACCCCTTATCACACCACGGGACGCCGCAAGAAGCGCTCCACGACAGTGGTCGCCATGGCTAACTTGTCGGATGCCCAAGTGCAAGAGATGCAGCAGGAATTGGGAGAGCTACGTACCCGGGCCGGACGGCACCCGGGGGTGAACCCACCGGCCCGTTTCAATGGCAACCCGGCTCAGGTGGAGGTCTTTGTTTGCCAAGTGGAACTATACCTGGAGCAGCGCCCCAACGAGTTCGCCACTGATCGAGCCCAGGTGGTGTTTGTTTACACCCTGATGGAAGGGACCGCAGCAACGTGGGCCACCGCGTTGATCCGGGCCCAGTCCCCCCATACCAACACGCTGCGGGCTTTCCTAGCCGCGATCCGGGCGACATGGGGGGCCCCCGTGAATGAAGAGCTGGCTGAGAGGGATTTGGCCCGGCTGACGATCAAGGATCTATCCCTGTCCCAGTACATTTCCAGCTTTCGAGTCATGGCTGCCCAGGTACAGTGGAACGTATCGGCGTTGCGTTATCAATACACTGCGGGGGTGACTTCGAAATGCAACAGGAGATGTTGAAACATCCTCGGCCCGATGATCTTGAGGCAGCCATTGCCCTGAGCCTTCGTGTGGAAGCAGGACTGCAGACCAGGAGGCGGTGGGACAAGGGCGTGCTGGAGAAACCGGTGGCCAGGAAGGAAGCAGGGGCCGGGCAGTTCCAACCCCGGCAATTGCCGACGCCAGCCGGCCCTGACGACCCGGAGCCCATGCAGTTGGGGACAGTACGGCCCAAAGTGGACCAGGCGGAGAAGGCACGGCGTCAGCGTCTTAACTTATGCTGGTACTGCGGGGCTGGACACTTTTCAAAGGAGTGCCCCCAGAAACCGCGTGGAAAGACTCCTCGGGCCTCTGCCGCCCTCGGAGGGGCCCCAGAAGCCGAAGAGGCCCTTCAGGCGACGGGGGAAGGGGCCGGCCGGGTGTAAGAGGGTTCGCTCACTCGGCCGACGTCGCTAACCTCCCCCCTGAACCCAAGACTGGACAATTGTTCCTTGTAATGGTCAGCCTGTGGTCACCCGAGAAGGGGCCGATGATGGTCCATGCCATGATAGACTCGGGGGCCACCAACAACTTCATCGATGCAGACTATGCCAAGTCTGCTGGATTAAAATTTCTTGATCTCCAAGAGCCCAAGGGTGTCCAGACTATCGATGGGAGAATTTTGAAAACCGGGGCTGTGACTCAATATACAGCCCCTACCAGGATGTGGACCAGCTCCCATAAAGAGGACATTTCTTTTCTTGTGACCAAGCTCCCAGATTTCCCCATTGTCCTGGGCATTGTGTGGCTCGCGCTCCATGACCCCCAGATCTCCTGGGCCAAGAGACAGCTAATTTTTTCTTCTGACCATTGCCAGGGCCACTGCATGATGGCCCGGGCGTGCCAGGCTCAAGAAGTGGAGAATGTGGCCACCCTGCCCAAGAAGTATGCCGGATTTTGGGATGTCTTCAGTGAGAAGGAGGCGGAACGCTTGCCTCCGCACCGCCCCTATGACTGTGCCATTGAATTGCAGCCGGGAGCCCCAATCCCGCGGGGAGACTCTACCCTCTCTCGGAACCAGAGCAACAGGCTCTCCGAGATTTCCTGGATGAGAATCTGCGGAAGGGGTTCATTCGGCCCCCAATCCCCGGCCGGGCACCGATTCTGTTCGTCAAGAAGAAATCGGGGAGTTGCGGCTTTGCAATGACTATAGGGAACTCAACAAGATCACAATCCGGAACCGCTACCCCCTTCCCTTGATCCCCGAGCTCTTGGAGCGGATGCGGGAGCCAAGGTGTTCACTAAACTGGACCTGAGGGGGCTTACAACCTTGTCCGGATTCGCCAGGGTGATGAATGGAAGACGGCCTTCCAGACCAAGTGGGGAAGCTTCGATACCTGGTGATGGGATTCGGTTTGTGCAACGCCCCAGCCTGTTTCCAACATTTCATGAATGACATTTTCCGAGACTTGCTGGACCGCTATTTGGCGGTCTACCTAGACGACCTGCTCATTTTTTCTCCAGATCAGGCGACCCATGACCGCCATGTCAAGGAGGTGCTCCAGAGACTCAGAGCTCACGGGCTCTATGCTAAGCTGGAGAAATGTGCTTTTGATCTGCGGGAGGTGGACTTTCTGGGCTACCGTATCTCTCCTACGGGCATCGCCATGGATGACACCAAGGTCCAAGCCGTGGTTGATTGGGCGGCCCGGCCAGCAAAAAAAATACATTCAACGATTCCTGGGCTTTGCCAACTACTACAGAAAGTTCATTCCTGACTTTGCCAAGTGGGCTGATCCTATCACCCAGTGTTTGCGGGACAAGGTGCCTTTCCGGTGGACTCCGGAGGCAGATGTAGGGTTCCGCAAGTTAAAGCAGCTGTTCACCACTCAGCCGCTTCTGCAGCACCCCAACCCCGCACCCCTTTCATCGTCCAGGCCGATGCGTCGGATGTGGCGGTGGGAGCGATCCTGCTACAGCCTCAGGGGACGGACTTGTTGCCCTGTGCCTACTATTCCCGGCAGCTGACGGCTCCGGAAAAGAACTATACCATTTGGGAGAAGGAACTTTTGGCCATCAAGGTGGCGTTTGAAGTCTGGAGACACCTGCTTGAAGGGGCCAAGTTCCCGGTGGAGGTTCACACCGACCACCGGAATTTGGAGCACTTGAAAACCCAGCGCAAATTGAACCAGAGGCAACAGAGATGGTCCCTGTTCTTTGAGCGATTCAATTTCCGCATTCACTATGTGACCCCCAAGCAGACCAAGCAAGCTGATGCGTTGTCCCGAAAGCCGGAGTACGTTCGTGATGGGGCCGGGCCGTCGGAGGCCAGGTTGCTCAAAGCGGAGAACTTTGCGGCTGCTCGGGCGCTCCCTGTCAATCCTCCAGCGGCCCCGCCGACCCCTGGAGATAAGAGACCTTTGAGTGTTCGTGTCTCCGCTCGCCAGCGGACCGACCCGTGGGTGCAAGAGCAGCTGACCAAGGGGCCCCAAGCCCCTTTCCAGGTAAAGAACGGGGTGCTCTACCACCGGGACTCGGTCTATGTTTCCCCTGGGCCCGAGCGGGAGGACATTCTCAAGCTTTGCCACGATAGCCGGGCCGCAGGCCATTTTGGGCTTTTCAAGACTCTGCAACTGGTCCTACGGGACTTCTGGTGGCTTAAAGTGCGGAGGGATGTGGAGGACTATGTGGGATCCTGTCCTGTGTGCCAGCGGCATTGTGGTGCCTTGCTAAGCTTTTGGCCTATTGCTACGTTCTTTGGACATTGATACTTCTAACCTTTTGGATTGCTTTTTTATCATCATTGGACATTATCTTTGAACTGTATTTACTCAATAAAGTAGTTAGCCTTCAGTACGTCTCTGTGTGTGTGATTAAGGGGCCGGTAAGTCTGTGATCGTGACACAGTCATATACAATGAAGACATACAAACACAAAGGCAAAGGCCTTTCCGACTTCTGAAATCATTTCCGACTTCTTATTTATTTATTTATTTATTATTTGCATTTGTTAGTCGCCACTCCCGGAATGGCTCGGGGCGACTCACAACAGAGGATTTACAGTTTAAAACACAGTATAACACAGTAAAAACGCATTAAAAACACAATAATACACAGTTAAACATAATAAAAGCACAGTAAAATGCACAGTAAGCAATGGCAATAGATGAAAATACAATTCATCAAGGTTGTATACAGCATGAGGGTAGATAATCAGAGAATTACAGCCATTAATCCCCAAAAGCCTGTCGAAACAGGAGGGTTTTGCACGTCTTCCGGAATGCCAGCAGATCTGTAAGGGCACGAACATCGGAAGGCAGTGCGTTCCATAGCGTTGGGGCAATTACCGAGAAGGCCCTCCGTCTTGTGGCCGTAAGGTGGTATGTTTTAAAACTGGGGACCTCCAAGAGTTGGCCCGACTCTGAACGTAGTGGCCTAGTGGGACAATATGGGATGAGGCGGTCCCTAAGGTACGCTGGCCCCAGACCGTTCAAGGCCTTAAAGGTTAATACCAACACTTTGAAAGTGATCCAGCACTCCACCGGTAACCAGTGCAGCTCACGCAGAATGGGTGTTATGTGGCTGGCCACGCAAGCCAGCAGTCGAACACTGACTTCTGGAGGCAGTGCTCATCTCTATTACTGAGGTGGTGCTTTTCTCCATTTTCAAGCCAATGAGCCTGTGTTGTCGCCTCCTGGTTGTGTGACCGGCGAGATTGCTTGGACAGTCTCTTTGTCTTTTCCCACCAAAGCGGTACCTATTTATCTACTCACATTTACATGTTTTCGAACTGCTAGGTTGGCAGGAGCTGGAGCTGACAGACGGGAGCTCACCCCGTCTCATGGGTTCAAACTGCCAACCTTTAGGTCAGCAGTTCAGCCAACCTTCAAGTCAGTAGTTTAGAAGCACAAGAGTTTAACCCACTGCACCATCACGACTCATAATGTGAATTTATTTCATTCAGGCCAGTTGATTGCAAAAGGATCTTAATAGTAAACACGACCTTCCAGCCCTTGGGTCTTACTCTTTGTTAAGAGCCCTATACAGTTATAGCACTACTATTCCACTTTAATTGCCATAGCAACACTCTCTATAATTCTGAGGTTTTTAATTTAGTAAGGCCAAGAGCTCTCTGGCTAAGAATTCTAAATTATCTGCCCTAACGATTATTATTATCGATATTAATATTTATTAATAATAATACCCCACCCGTCCCTATTGATTGAGACTCCAAAATTACACATCTCAGGATCCCATACTTGTTGCCATGACAATAAGAACAATAAGTGAGCACTGCGGATGTGGCGCAGCTGGCTGGGTGTCAGCTGCATAAGATCTCTACTGACCAGAAGGTCATGAGTTTGAGGCCTGCCCGGGTCGGGGTGAGCTCTCGACCAATTTGTGTAGCTCGTTGTCGACCTTTGCAACCCAAAAGACAGTTGCATCCAGGGGCGGTCCTACAAGATAGGCCAAGTAGGCGGCCGCCTAGGGCGCCATCTGGGAAGGGGGGCGCCATCCTGGCCGCATGGGGCGCCATCCTGGCCCTGCCGATGTTCCTCAGACAGTGCTGCAGCTGCCTGCTTTTTGACCCCGGCCTTGTGCGCTCCGACGCCGCTTCTGGGCACGCGCAGAGGTTTTCACGTAGGCGCAGTTGCTCTGGAGCTGAAGTTGAGCGCAGGAGCAACTGCACATGCGCGAAAACCTCCGCACATGCCCAGTAGCTCCCTTGCGCAGAAGCCTGTAAGCAAAGCACTCCCTATCGGGCAGGCAGGGAGTGCTTCCCCTCTTCCTTTGTCTCCGCCGCCCGCGCGTTTGCAGGGAAGGAGAAAAGAATCAGTGAAGGAAGTGTAAGTGAAAGAATGAATGAAGGGCTTTCCTCCTCCTCCTCCTCTGTGACCTCTTCTCTCCCTCCTTCCTTTCTTCGGCTCTATTTCTGTCTAGACCTGAGGGGCCTGAGGCTATGAGGAATTGTGGGAGTTGGAGGCCAAAACACTTAGAAGGAGGGAGGGCGGGCCCAAGTTTGCCCAGGCCGCCCTGCCTGCATTCGACCTCATTTGAACATTTTGGCTGTTTTTCTATTTACATTTACATTGGGATCCTAATTTTGGACTTATGGGAGACTCCTATGAATTATGAGTCGGGTGATAGGTAATATATTCTGATTTTGATGCATTTACATTGCATTTCTTGTTGATTATTATACAGTTCTGCTTAATATTGTCATACAATATAATACAAATACAATATAACAATAGAATAATGATATATTTTATATGACATGTAATATTACAAACAATATTGCAGTATAGTGTATTGTACAAAATAGTAATATATAATATTTTATTTTACTTTATTTTGGGTTATTTGAGTTTTATAGGAGTAATGAAAATATTTAGTAGAGGATAATTTTATTTAAATAAATAATTTTATTATTTTATAATAATAATATAATACAATGTTACATTATATTATAATGTCAATATATTATAATATAATTATATTGTAATGTAGTATAATATAATTATGATATAATATAGTATGAGTATGGTATAATATATTGTATATACATTGATACAATATAATACTACTAATGGTATTGTGATATTATAATTGTATATTTGTTTTACATGGGGGGCGGCAAAATAATGGTTTTGGGGGGGGGCACCAAAATAATGTTCGCCTACCATTTAAAATTACCTTAGACCGCCCCTGGTTGCATCTGTCAAGTAGGAAATGTAGGTACCACTTTGTGGGGAGGTTAAATTTTAACTGATTTCTGGAATGTTGAATTGCCTCTATGTCTGTCTATATATGTTGTATGTCAATGGCATTGAATGTTTGTTTGCCTGTATATGTGCATTGTGATCCGCCCTGAGTCCCCTGTGGGGTGAGAAGGGCGGAATATAAATTACGTAAATAAATAAATAAGTAAATAAGCTATACTAGCAAGCTAGCTAGTATACTCTTGATCAATACTTCTGTTTTTCTTCAAAAATATGTTTGGGGCCTTAATGAAGCAGGTTTGGTACTTTTCCGAGCATAAAAAGTACAGTCAGAGAGTGATGCTACTTGTGCGTCAACTCTGAAAAAGAGGGTTTTGGTGTCTGGAATCAGTAAGACACATGCTATAGAAGACTAACACCCTGATTAAATGCATTTTAATCCACTCTGTGCCAAGTTATACCATATATGCTAGATGAGTGGGAATACAGTGCAGTTTGAGCTATGAAAGTTAAATGGGATTCTTAATGTGAATGGAAAACACCATTGCGCATGGCAAAAGTCCTACCTTCTCTGCTGGCAGGAAGCCCGAACTAATGTTGCAAGTTAAAAGAACAGAGAGGCCCAACATGGATAGCTTGCACTGTGAGAAAAGAATTACCTTATAGATGGCTATTGTTCTCAGATTTAGGGATGACAGAGAAATGATGTAAATGATTTGTGTAATGTTTATTGGATTAATGAAATGTCATGTAACAACAGTACCAAAAGCACAGAACAGGGGGGGTTCCTAAGAGTACAGTGAAACACTAAGACAAGTCACAAATGCAACTGCAACGACTTACTAAGCAATGGATATCTAGTGCCTATGTGGACTGGGTGAGCGATATGCGCAGGTAGCACCCAGCCCCTGAGCGGGTGTGGCCCATGGGCGAAGAGCGGAAACAAATCAAATATAGCAATCAATGCTGACCGCAACCCGCGCGGTCAGCATTGATTGCTATATTTGATTTGTTTCCGCTCTCCCACGGGCCACACCTGCTCAGGGGCTGGGTGCTACCTCTGCGCTTGCTGGGGCCTGACCTAGTGGCATGGGAAACCCATAGGGATTTCCCTGTATATTCCGGTGATTGCGATCGCCACCCAGTCCACATAGGCACTAGATATCCATTGCTTAGTAAGTCGTTGCAGTTGCATTTGTGACTTGTCTTAGTGTTTCAATGTAACAACAGTAATCACCAGCCAATTATGATTGTTTTTACCATGAAGAAGGGGTGGGTTTAACTGGATGGACTCCATTGGGGTATAAATGTCTTTGCATGAGATGTATCGGGGTCTTTTGCCCCTATCTGCAGCTGTGTTCTGTTGGCAAATACCACCAGCTGGTGAAAGAGAATAAACCTTTTGTTTTTCACCCTACTTCACAGTTGTCACGTGTTCTCCCTCATCCTTGTATCCGCACGTTCGGGCAGCGTTGGTAAGATTAATTTGGTACTTGGAGTTCTAGAACTCCCGGTTCTGCTTCATTTGGTGACCCCGACGTGATGTAAAAGGTATCTAGACGGGTCTGTGTTGAGGGAAAACGAACGTGATCTCCGTTGATGACAGCGCTTGCTCCCCGGCTAGTAAGGTGAGGCCATTCAGGAGGGCTGGTAAGGGGCGCCCCGCCTGTTTTTGACCGATTTTTGCACTGAGCCGGCCGCCTGAATCGCCCCAAACGAACGCCGGTGACCCAAGAGAGACTGCAACTAACGTTGAGGGTGAAAGCAAAGCCCGAAGGGAGAGGCTGGCTGGGAAGCGGCCTCTGGAGAGCCGGCTAGAGTAAGTCCAGGGACACCTTAAGACGGTGCCCAGCCAAAGAGGGCTAGCAAACTGGCATAAGCGCGCAGAGGAGTCGGAGGCGACGTCAGGTCCGATCGCCAGAGAGCCGACGCAACTTGATTGGTGACGTGGGAAGGCGAGACGCGAGTCCCAGGGTCTGCAGGACATCGGCAAGTATAGTTTATTTCGTGCACTTTAACATTGAGGGAACACACACTGGGGAGGGGGGGAAAGCACTGAAGTGGGGTTTGATCTCAGGCAGGAGAGATGGGGAGTGCAGGCTCAAAGCAGAAGAAAGAGACCCCTTTGCAGTGTGTGCTAGATAATTGGGACAGGTTTTGTTTGCTGGCAGTTGAGGGAAACACCCAGGAGATGAAATCTTTTGAACTTAGTAATCTGTGCACAGAAGTTTGGCCATCTGTCCGAGAGATCGGATGGCCAAGCGAGGAACCTGGGATTGGGATAAGTGTCAGCGCCTTGAAGATTATTGCTACGCAGTACATCCAAATGATCAATGGATATATTCCGCAGCATGGGTGCGAATGGTTGCAGAGGGGGTGTGGTGGGCTGGCCC